>JAAIXI010000240.1:4046452-4332319 GCA_013403645.1 Heliconius nattereri
AAGGCATAATCTACTATAAATGCCTAATAAAAATTAAAGCAAAGCAAATCTATTACAAAAAATATTCTTAGAACAATCTTAATACTAACTCAAGTACAGTATTGTTAAAAAAATAATAGTTAATTTAACTTAACTAAGAACTAACAAAAACTTTCGTAAACACTGATATCTATACAATAACAAACCAATTGAATATCCAGTAAAAATATCAATATATATAAGCATCGCGTTTACAAACCTACGGTTATGATTTCAATTCCCGTTCGGAACTAACAATTTCATGTCATCGCTCTGGTAAAAAAAGCGCGGCGTTAAGTTACGCCACAAAACACGCAATGCATTGAAAATTGATCGGTGTCGGGAACGGATCGTCTTAACACTAACTTATCTGCGGATTCTTCTATCTTTGTGAAAATTACAAACTTAACAAACAGTTATTGCTTTTTACAGAAGCTCATACTTACAAATCTACGTAATAAATTTTCATATTAATAGGTTTCAAAATACTGTTTTAAAAATGTAGAAACACAATTGAAAATATTATAATAGTAAAATCATTTTTTAAGCATCATATTGTTTGTTTTTTGTTACTAACTATAACAGCCCCTCTGTTATAGTTCAACAATAAAAAAGAATCATTAATATCAATTGAAAATTTTACAAAAAAACTAAACGGTTTCTTATCAAAACTTGTGACTTTATAAATATACATGAAAATACTATAACTTTAGGAGCTTTATTAAGATTTTTTCTTCAAAATTTGTAATTTTTTATATAAAAAAAACTATGCTAGGGAATTGTAATATGACAATTCACTCAGAGCAATAGATTTTTGGTTTTTAAGTAAAGTAAAATGATTTCGAATGATAGTTTAATCAATTTTTAAATATCATGTCCATTAGTATAATATCCTACTAACATCCAAGGTTCTGAATATTAAAAAGTAGTAACATTTCATATGAAATGTTACAGAAATAAATGGAAGGATCAGAAATGTGCATGAAAAAAGTTTTCAAAACACTTTTTTTGTAACTTTGTAAATTTTCATATCAAAAAATCGCGCTCGGCGACAGTAATACGAAAATTTACTTAGCACGATACATTTTTGTGATTTAAAGTGAACACTTTAAAAAAAGTGATAATTTCTAACAAGTTGAACACACATTTTAGCACTCTACAGAAATCTACTTAAAATATATCAATCTGGCATATCAATACTTGTCACAGGCACTACAGGTTTCATGGCCTCATTTTTCTTTTGGTTTTTGTGAGATTTCTTCTCTTTTACTTTCTTCTGTGTTTCCTCATCTCTGTAGGGCTCTTGGTTCATAGGCTCAGTTGGTATGCCATTTGATTGGTTTATATTATTATTGTTATAGGCAATATTTGCGTACTCCTGTAGTAGGGGAAATACTGACAGAAGGAACTGACAAAAGTCTTTTCTGATGCCGAACCACCCTGTTAAAAAAGTTATATTTAATTTGGATATATACATTTATCTACATACAGTATCAGTGTAAACACAAAAGTTGTGAATTCTATTTTGGAAGAATGGATTACTTTCACTATCTCGCTGTATCAAGACAAATTATTTTTAGCTTCATATATGTATCATTCTAATCGGCATGTATATTACATTGTAAATATAGCAGGGTAGCTAGAAGGAACCTAGTGAAGGATCTCGAGACATTACACATTGACTCTTATCTCTTTTTTTAGCTTCACGCTATATACCGAACATATCAAGGTAGATAGAGAGAAATTGGAAACCTAGTGTAAGACACTTCATTCCCGTTAAAACACTTTCATTCCGCACTTTCCGCCGAATTCTTACGTGCGCTTTGTTTTATTACCCGAGCGAGGGAATGAAAATGTATTTTATTTCATTCCCGCAAGTTCGGAATCTAACCCCTATACCATTTACAGTCACAGTATTTATATTAAAAGAATGAAATAACAAATACTTACATTTGTTTCCCCCTTTTGAACTGAAGGACATGATGATAAGAGTGGCATAAGTCACAAAAAGCGGACTCACAACTACTATATACGATAGCGACAATTCATCATCTAACTTGTTTGTTAATAAAACCTGAAACATAATGTAATATACATATACAAATTCATATTTTAGTTATCAATGTTATTTTCATATCTCCCCTCTTGTGTCGAGGCAAAGTGGTGCGTTAAGTTCCGCCACTCAACACGCAATGCCTCCAGAAATCGGCGGAAAGTGGGCCTCTGTCTACCCTGCTGTGTGCTGGATACAGTGTGAAGCTGATTTTTTCTATGCAAAAATCTTGGATTTTTTTATCTCCACGCTGGATTTTGCACATGGCAGAGAAGGCAGAAGGAACCTATTGTTAAGACACTATTAAATTACAGACATTGCACGTCGAGTGGCTAAACTCAATGCCGCGTTTTGTCTTGTTACCAGAGTGATAAATATAAAAGATATATAATATAGAAACCCACAACNTCCAGAAATCGGCGGAAAGTGGGCCTCTGCTATGTGGATACAGTGTGAAGCTGATTTTTTTTATGCAAAAATCTTGGATTTTTTTATCTCCACGCTGTATTTTGCACATGGCAGAGAAGGCAGAAGGAACCTATTGTTAAGACACTCTGTTCTATTAAATTACAGACATTGCATGTCGAGTGGCTAAACTCAATGCCGCGTTTTGTCTTGTTACCAGAGTGATAAATATAAAAGATATATAATATAGAAACCCACAACAGTCACATATATATATATTAAAAAATTGTAAATTTATTTACCTGAAATACTAATATTGGTATGACAGTAAAAGTGTAAGCCAGGGCCGAATTGAAACTAGTCCGTCTCTGTTGTATATTTGCATCCGGAGTCCTCAGTAATATACCCGCAAATATTATGCTATACAGAACCCCTAAAATAAGATAAGGTAACAATTAAAATTGACTATAACTTAAAAATCATGTAAATATTTAGAAAAAAGAGAAATAAAAAATAAATAAATTGAATTAAAAAAAAACATTTCAAACAATATGCAATTTAATATATGCATAATGAAGACTAACAACTTTTCTTCCTTACAGAGCTTCCTTAGACTTCTGATTACAATACCATTAGATTATTGTTACAAAAGGTCCTGGGGAGCTTGTCTATAATAAACAAATGCAACATTGAATTCTCGCACTCAATGCATATTTCGAAAAGTACGTGGAAAATGGGGAGCAGAGCATACCATGCTATATCACAAAAAAAATGTATAAAGGTAACAAGTATGCATACTTGTTAAATTTAAAACATTATATTAAGTGCAACTAAAATAGTAAAATTCAAATATATTATCAAAGCAGCTATGAATTTAAAATGTTAATATATAAAAAAATACCTACACTCACCTACAAGGCTGAGACACATTAGGATCCACAGTGGAACAAAAACAACTTCCCAAGACCAATTTATAAAAACATCTAGTTTCAATGCCAAAAATATAAACTGAAGTATATTTACTGCACAGAAAAGCTCCAACTGAAAAGATTCATATAGTAGTAGCAGTGTAGACAGAGGAAAACTAGTGTTAAGACACTACATTCCTTACTTTGCACTGAAACAACTTTACACCTTGTATTTACAATCTGAAAATACAAGGTACTTGGAGAAAACCTTATCAAGAGGCTTCCTTTTCCACTTTCTACCCAGTGTCTCAAAACTGCATGTTAAAAATAGAGAAGAGTTGGGTAAAGGTTTAGAAAAAGAAATAAATCATTCCTCCCTTGCTAATTTACTTTCTTTATGGCAAAGTTTATGGTTTCTGAGTTTGAAAAAATATTTTAAATATAATCCTATCCCCAAATGGGGATTGGAACCACAATCAAACACTGTCTCATAGTGCAAAATTTTCTCCTTTAATTTTTGATAATGTAGTTTATTGAGAATGAAATGTATGACATATTGATAATTACCTCATAGCTTCTGTCATGTTTTACACACCATATACAAATTGCAATCGACACAATGCTTATAAAAATAAGTGGTATAAAAACTAGTATCCAATAATGGCGAGCTGTAGTCAACTGATCACATACAAGAAGTTCGAACATAAGCAATATTAAATGTATGGCAAGGCTAATTAACATTGCTTTGTAGTGAATATATGCTTCACCTTCCAGTCTGTAACAATATAGATATAGTAAACAAATTGGTTCATCAATATTAATATAATATTAATTAGTATAAATTCAATATAATATTAATTACTATAAATTCATGTTATTTTATTAACTTTTTAGAATCTTGTACTGTGGCATTTCAGAATATGAATAACTTACCTGAAATGAGGATATTGCCACCAAACATATGTACCCACTGTTGCACCCAGAACAACTAAGAATTTCCATATCCATATTGGTGTAAACACTGCCCAGTAAGACCATGTTATTGTATTATCCAATTTTAAGGCCAACAAAGCCGTAAATACTAGCAAGCAAGTATGCACGACAAATTTGCTGAGAAAATTAAAAATAATAGTCACTTAACATTATTATATAAATAGAAACTATTAACATATGCCATGTCATATTTTTGAAATGTACCTAGGATTAAAATCCTGAAAAAGGGTCTGTAAATTCATTTCCATACACATTAAGCTTTTTGTTAGCAAAATCTAGTAACATTTCACGAAGGCCTATTACTTCAGGGTCGGACGTCGATGCACAATTCTTGAATAGTGAATACAAATTACAAATGTCATATTTATTATCAGTAAAGTAATCTATGGTTGATTGATAGACAGATACACAGATATACAAAAACATATCTATGGTATGTACGAATATACAACGAATGCACATCGAAATACTTTACTTACTTTCAAAAACTCTATAATAATAAGTGTAATAATAAGTATTTAATGCTACTTTTACTCAAATAAATAATTTAATTGTGAGTAGAAATCATTATACTGTGACTTCGTGAGGGCACAAGAATGCAGTAAACGTGACGGTTGTAGCTTTGATTTCCACTCAGGGGAATATAATATTTGATATTTACATTTTAACGACTCAAAGTGCGACATTGAATCTTGCCACTCAACACACAATGACCAAGATTTAGGCAGGAAGCAGGGAACATACAACGAAGCAGGGGAAAGTGTCAACACATTATTTCCAGATACCTCTGCTTACCCTGCTATGCTATATGCTGCTATGGAGTATAGTGTGAAGAGAAAAGAAAAGTGGATTTTATATAATCGTGAACAAAGTGATATTAATAAAGTAAATAGTGCTAAAGGGCACTCCTATTAAGCCATAAACAAAACATAAGTAAAGTTTGTAACGTCAAAAGCATTTGACAATAATTCAATTTTCAAGGTATTAGGATATATGCTATTAAGTAGAGACAGAAATTAATTCCTAAATTTAGTGGTCTATCTCACTCTTTTCAAATATTAACTTGTAAATGAAAGTTGCAGAATAAGTTAAACAAGCTACGTAAACAATACTCTTTTACAAATATCTACATTATGGCCTCGCCGTCTCCAAAATCACCAGAACAAAGTGAAAAAAATAAACAATACGACCGGCAATTGAGATTATGGGGTGATCACGGACAAGTTGCACTAGAAAAAAGTCATGTTTGCCTAATAAATGCCACAGCATTAGGCACAGAAATTTTAAAATCTCTTGTTCTTCCTGGGGTAGGTGCTATAACGGTAATTGATCATATTATTGTCAGTGATGAAGACATAGGTACGAATTTCTTTTTAGAATGTTCGAGTAAAGGACTAAATAGAGGATCAGAAACCCTTAGACTTCTATTGGAATTGAATCCTGCCGTTCAGGGTCACGCTGTTCAAGAAACACCAGAACAAATACTTCAAGATAATCCAGATTTTTTTAAATGTTTTAGTGTTGTTATAGCTACGTCACTTGGAGAAAAAGTTGTACAAAAACTAGCCCAGCATTTATGGGATATAAATATTCCTTTTGCATTATGTACATCTATTGGCTTTTTAGGATCTTTTAGAATACAAATAAATGAACATGCTATAATTGAAACTCATCCAGAAAATGAACAAATTGATTTACGTTTAGATGTGCCTTTTCCTTTACTTGCTGAATACTTAGATGCTTTTAATATAGATAACCAAGAATTAGAAGGATATGGCCATATTCCATGGATGGTTATTTTGTATAAAGCTATTCTAAAATGGCAAATCACTAATGAAAATAGATGGCCAATGAGTAGAAAAGAAAAAAATGAAATTAAAGATATAATCAATGAATTTGTATTCAAAGATGAAAATGGTATTCCTATAGAACTGGAAAATTTCCAGGAGACTTTAAGAGCTGTCAATACTGCTTTGGTCCCTACATTTCTACCAGTATACATCCAAGATCTTATTTATAGCAGCTCTGCAACAAATTTAACCAAAGAAAGTTCACCTTTTTGGATCATGTGTTCAGCATTAAGAGGTTTTGTTGAAGCAGAAGGAAAAGGTAAATTACCTCTCAGAGGAGTATTACCAGATATGACAGCATCTACGGAGCATTATGTAAAACTTCAAAGCATGTATAGAGCGCAAGCAGCTATGGAAGCTGAAATAGTATATAGAAAGGTTCAGGAAATTGTAGCGCAACTTCACTGTGATAGTATTAGTGAAAATGAAGTAAAGCTATTCTGTAGACATGCACATAATTTATTTTTAATAAGAGGATCAAATATAGCTGTAGAATATCAATTAGGTAATGCTGTTGCGTCTTACATAGCACAATTTTTAGAAGAACCTGATGTTATGATGGTGCATTATATAATGCTGAGAGCTGCAGAAAAATTTAGATCTGAACATTGTCGTGCACCTGGAGAGTGGGAACCTGAAGGTGACATCGCTAAATTAAAAACATGTGTCACTAAAATACTTAGTGATATATCTTGTTCACCATTTTCAAAAGATGATCATATTCATGAAATGTGTAGATATGGTGGTGCAGAGATACATAGTGTATCTGCATTTCTAGGAGGATGCATAGCACATGAAGCGATAAAAATTGTTACTAAACAATATAAACCCGTAAATAATACATTTGTTTATGATGGAGCTTCAACTAATACTGCTACATTTACATTTTAATACTATTTATCTTATATTTAATAAAAACTACATTTTAAATATACAAGAGTTTTATTGGAATCTAATGAGAAATTAAGACTCAATATTGTTTATTGATTAACCCTTTTTTTAAATATTGCATTGAATAATCAAGACCCATGATTATTTTATGAATAAAACATTGATAAATATTGCACAGGTACAAGCTACCAAGGGAATAAATAAGTAGCTACAATAAAATTCTTCATAGTTGTGTATTTTCAGAAAGTTTAACCAGTTATTGATGAAAAATAAAAGAAATTGTTGGAAAACATTCTCATTAATTTTTAACACATAAATTAGATAAAACAAACGTATCACATCATCAAAACATTATTTCAAACAAACTATACATTTGGCTAAATTTCACATGGCAGGCTTATAAGGTTATACCAATACTAGCTATTGCCAATGACTTCTTAAAAAAGTAAAAACATCTTCTATTCTTTTCTATTAAAACAATTTAAAATTGAAAATATTTAAAAAAAAATAATCTTCATACACACAATTGTAAACATTTTGGTTACGGAAAAGAAGAAATTAGGTTTTCCTCCATCAGCTTTACTACTCTTTATTTATAAAGATTATGAGCAAACTTTTTCATTTATAATTAAACTGTTACAATATTGAGATTATTGGAAATTAGAAAAAATATAATTTATCTATTTTAAAGATGTACAAAATGGTTCTCTAATTTGTTTTGGTAGTCACATAACAATGGTATGCTTTATTATGTCTGAGACTTGGTAGCTTTCAAAACACAACAGTGAGAATTTCTCATTTGTTACCTACTTATTTCACCTTAACCATAATTTCAATCGTAAGGCATCAACCCCATTAAGGTAATACCGAAATAAACGTTTGTCTCTCACAAATCCCAGATTTTCATAAAGTTTTAATGCAGGTTTATTTGTAATTTCAGTTTCTAACACCACTTCATCAGCATTGTCCTCTATCATTGCCTAGAAAATAAAACACATGGTAATATTTAGCAACTAAAGATTGTTTAATAGTATATTTTTTTCTTTTTAGTTTAAGACTGTATCTGGCATATAGTACAGAAGGCAGAGGAAACATAGTATTAAGACACTCTTCCCCATGCATTGCCCAATTTTTGAGATAATAGAGTGGCAACTCAATACACATGACATGAACACAGCATCATAAAAATACAATGAAATGAAATATTACTAATCGATGTATCACTATTTCCATGTACAGTACAAACTTACTAATACAGCTCAACACTATATTGCAACAGCAAATAATCAAATATTTTTTTTGATACATGAAAGAAGAGGCTTTTAAACAAAGACTACAAGTTGCATAATAATGTAACTCAATTGTTTTACAACTATGGTAATAGAGGTAATTGAGAAATATGTTAAAGTTATGAAAAACCTTGTAAATCTACCAGAGATTACTGCTATATCAACTAAAATATTTTACAATAGAATTCTAAAATATCTTTTGCATTTATGAAATATTTTAGTTATAATATCTTTAATAGTACCAGTTAAGTGAGATTGTACTGTATATGTTTCAGTAATCATATTGAAAGTTATAAATATTGTTTACCCTTATTGCTTTCTGAACTAATCTAGAGCCAATTTTCTTTTTCCTATATTTTTCATCAACAGCCAACATAGCTATATACCCTCTTTTAACATTATTTCGATGCATATCTAATTTACAAACAATGGCACCAATACATTTGCCCTCATGACTTGCCAAGAAACAAAGTTTAGGCCAATTATGAATAAAGTATCTATATGTATAGATAGAATAAGGTTCAGATAGATCTTTCTGAATTAGTCTCATGATCTCAGGCATTTGTAATTCAGATTCATAAGAGAAAATTTCAATTTCATCTTTACGATCTTCAAGAGAACAGTTCGCAAGGCTTTCATTTTCACTACATCTGACCTTGTCGGCAGCATTGATTTCACAATTTTCGACAATTTTATCTTCTACGGCATCACTACACTGTACACTATTTACATTTTTTTCGACTTTACTAGGTGTTGCGTCTTGTGCTTTATTTATGTCGTTGACACTATCTTTAGAATGATCACTGGTACCATTTGTTAGGTTACTATTAAGTTTGTTAATATGAAGAGTATTTGCTAAAGATTCGTGTAATTTATCACTCCATTTATACATGTCTGTTGGCGATTCAGGAGGATCTTTGGATATTTTATTACTTATATTTTTCCCGCTAGCATTTTTCTGGCTGCACATCATATTTTGAACATTTTCATCAGATACTTGATTCATGTTGCTGTGATTCTATCTATTTTATGTACACATATAAACAAATGCAGGCTCATATAAATTTCACAAAAGCATTGTATTGTTATACAAACATATTCTTGTCAAAAACGTAGAAGATTATTACCGACATCTTGGTACAAAAGTATTACCTACATAGTCCGATATAAAACATTAGTTGAAAATTTATTTTATTATCTCGTGTAAAAATTTATATATACTCGGGAAAAATATTAATTAAAATCGAAGTGTATTAAGACATTCAAAGAATATATTTACGAGAAGTTCTTTAATCCCTCCACAATCACATTGCAAAAATGATGAATATTTTAGTGTCGCTCTCGTTAAAAATGGGATTTAAATTCGAGACCAGTGCTGCCAGTTAATTAATGTATTTCAAGAAAGCCGAAACTGACTATCTTAATATAACAAATAAAGGGAATAATAAATAAATAAAGTATATTTATATTTTTATAATATTCACAAAATAAAAACTACACAAAATATTAAAAAAATATTTTCTTAGGAGAAAAAGTATGTTAAAAAAAAATGAAGCTGATTAAAAAAATAATAATAATCATGTATCAATGTAAATGTGGAATAATAACAGTATTGTTACATATTCATTATCATTGAACAATATTTAATTAAAAAATAGAACATCTAGTACGGTAGTGGTTAATCACTCAAAACCTCAAAAGACATCGAAATGAATCAATAGTATGATTGAATCAATGTTTTTCTAAGTGAGTATGAATCATGAAAATTTATAACATAAATATAATGAAAAAATATGATTAAAAAATACTGTCGAAATGACAACCTCATTTTCTTACAGAAGTCGGTTAAAAACATCACATTTCTTATAATTTAAGCAAAAAATAGTTACCTTACTCTATAATAATATGATTCGCTAATTTGAACTTTATTATTACTATGTGGTGATACTTTAGAATCATTGACTAAATGTCAGAATGACTTGTAGAGTTGGCTAAATATTACTCGTTCAAAATAATCGATTGACGAAGTGAATCAATCAATGTGACGCTCGATAGGCTTTTGGCTATGTATATAGAACTGAAAATAATCGACTTTATTTTGAATGCTGTCTTCATTATTTACATTTATGCGGGATAAAATTCAACTCATTTATCAGTAAAGTCGGGAGAAAGATTTATTTAACATATGACTTAGCTCTCATTTTAAATTTATGTTTTAATGGGATACCATTATTTTTTGCAAAATAATTATAACTATTACTCAATAACTCATCTTATTATATGTGTAACTTATATTATAGTTTTATTTTCTTAAGTTCTTTGTTTTAATTTTCATACTTCCCTTTTTTACATTCTTGATAGTACCAATAATTAATAATAATAATTAATAATTATTGGTACTATTCATTATTATTATTATTATTAATTATATATTTTTTTAATTTATTTTATCTTATATTTTTAGATTTCATACACGACAGATCAATTAAATATTACAAATTATACAAAATAGAGACGTTTACGTATCTTACAATACTTTTAATAGCACTTTGTAGTCTATATTTCAAAGTTAATCATGCTACAATTAGCAGTAAAATGTTATCTAATTCAACAAAATTACAATATCGATTACAATCTTGTACTTTTTACAGGGTACCTATAGAAGAAGTAGGTATATCGTGAGATAGGTATTATATACAAAAACGTACTGACATCACAGAAAACTAATATGGCCGCCAAAAGCGCGCTCGTGTCGTGTCGAATTCGTTATTCGTAAGGTCTGTCGCCAGTGGCTAATGGCTACCATGTAGAATTGAATAGTGAATACGCAACTCGAGACTCGCTCACTCGGCTCGAGAGACGAGAACTCGACTAAATTGTAAAGGCACGTTACGTTATACGACTACAACGCGAGTTCAGTATCCGGTTGACAGCCGGTGAGGCGGCGGCGTTATGTTTTTTTAGCGCACGATACGCGCGCCGCCTCTGCGCGATTTTCTTTAATTTGTAAATATATTTTGTACGAGACTATAAAAAATTGTGCAGTATAATAGCGGAGTGCAAGTGATTATATAAAATTATTGACTTAAAACGTCTATTTGAGTGCTTTGTGCTGGAGCACAGCACCTTTGATACACTTTTAATTCAGCACTGGTTAAATAATAATGTTAATTACTAATAGCCAAATATTTATGTGTATGCAATAATATTAATTATTAAACGTTGGTAATTTGGTAGTGTTCGGTATAGACGTTTGTGTTGCTAATATGATTAGAAGTGTTACGACTGACTATTATTGTATGAGTTATAATTAGTATTATCATAAGAATTGGTGAGGTGAAATTGATCGTCTGGTTTGATGATTTCCAAATCAGCAATGGCGGATCGCGAACGTCCTGCTAAAACTCCCATCAGGGTGGGTTTTTATGATATAGAAAGGACCATTGGCAAAGGAAATTTTGCCGTCGTTAAGTTAGCCCGACATCGAATAACGAAGACTGAGGTAAGGATGTTGCAATTTTCCTATTAGAATCTTTTGTGATATCTCCACGTCTGTGGGTGTAATTAAAGTGTTTTAATAATTTTATTTTATTGACAATAAACTCTTTTTCTTTAGCATTTGTTGTGCAAATTGTAATGTATTACGCACTCCCTCATATCTCGTCGTAAATATGCACATATATTTACCTATTACATATTTCTTCATGAAATCATGACGTAAAAAAGCCTAAGGACTTAAAATGTCATAGAAGCCGGAACATTATGAACGTATCCGTCTTTGATAAAACAATATAACACTTTTATTGCACTCCTTATTAAACATTAAAGTAACACCTAACAATTGCGCTATAATAATGATTTTCTAAATGTTCTACACGTTTTTTGTTAATTAATTTGAAATTGAATAACGAAACAACAAACAGGAACTACTTAATTAATTTTTTTCACGTTTGTAAATATTTGTTAACTAACGAAATATTATTTATATAAGCTTTACATTACTTTCCTGTCTTGCAATAATTTAATATTTTGTTATTATAACGTATATCGAACAAATTTATTTCAGATACAGTAATTGTTTATTTTGCATTTCAGAATTGTCTTTTTTTCTATCAAATTTTACCTAGAGTTCTTTTTATAATCTGACAATGCGCGAAATTGACATTTTTTATCCAAATACTATAAAAGATGCTAGGTTTAAAATTGATTTTTACTGTAGTCAAGTAGCTTATTACAAGAAAAATATTTATACATTCTTTACGTACTTATCTAAAACATTTAAAAAAAATAGAATTTAGAAAAATCGTTATGTGCGGGGAGAGAGATCATAAACATACCTAACATATAAATTTGTTGTTATAGACAAATTATATTGCAAGTGAAATGTATATATTACATATTTGTTGCCGTTTAATAGATACAACATTATATTACCTTTTTTTACGTAATGAAGCTGTCGCGGCGGAAATGGGACGTGTCTTAGCGCGACAGTTGCACGTTCAAAGTACACCCTAGGATATGTTTCCTTTTTATTGCTATTTCTTAATAGAAAATAACAACAATAAGTACAAATATAATCGTAATTACATACATGTGATATTGAGAGATTTATAAAACAATGCAAATATTTGACTCTAAAAGAATCAACAACAACAATTAAAACAATAAGGAAAAAAAAACAGAAACATTTTTATAGTTATAATAAGTCTCACGTTATTGATGGTACTGAAGTGTTGAACTTAACTCCACGGTTACTCAGTAAATCTTATATTTAAAAAAAAAATCAAATTTAATTTTCGATTTTTAATTTTTAACCGTAATTGTGACAGTTAATATCCCGTCATTAATGTATTGTAAGCAAAGTTTGGCGCGAAAACATGTTGACGTACTCGCATACTAATATATATATATGTTCTGAATTTATATGACTGATTTGTTTTTAATAGGTCTGTAATTAATTCGTCACGTGCGCGGCGCTCCATTGAAAAGACGAAGTATATTATCTACTCTATATACTAGTATTTCATTTACAAAGTATTTTATATTTTATCTATTACCCTTTATTATATATCGGCGAGAGTATCATGGTACCTATATAAGCATAATTAATGATAATGAATTTATATGTTTTTAGACAATATGAACTTTAATAGAAATTTTCTAAAAATAATAAGTTTGATGATAACTCCATTTAATATTCAGTTTTTGTATTATATTATATATTAACGACATGTATCTTTTATTATTAGACGGACAGAAGTAGTGCAAGAGTGCATTGAAGTGGGTCGTTGCCCTAATACCGTTAGGCATGACTCACTACGCTAAAATCTATTGTAATTGACTGTTATGATATAGATACATTATACATAGACACGAAAAGTTTATCTGTCAAGCAATTACACTTACTTAAACTTTTCCATTAAGACATTATGTAAAAAGGATGCATCAAAATATCATAACTAAATCTAAAAATCAGCTTCACGCTGTATCCCGCACACAGCAGGGTAGGCAGTGGAAACCCAGTGTTAAGACACTCCGTTCCCCATTCACCTTACTTTCGTTAGATATATATAGGTACCATTTTTTGTATGAAACTTTTTTTTGTATTACAAAATAATTGTATTAGTAGTAAAGCATTGATTGTAAAAATTGCTTTTCTGAATGATTTAATTATACCTAAGCTTTATAATAGCTAGAAATTAGCGATCGCAGAAAGATATATTAAGTAAGATATATTCAAGGTATTTATGTCATTAAAAATGTTATTATATTTCGTTATTATTTTTATTTATAAAATTCCAATGACATTATATCTTGATTATTTTTTTTCAAAATGTAAAGTAAATATTTCCATGAACATATTAAGTATCAATCAGTAATTCGGTGTAGTGAGTCGGCTGAGGTCGAATGCGCGTTGCCGTGTCCCGAAATACCACGGCATCGACCTTGTCTTCGGATGCACGCATCATGTTGTTTTTATTATTCAACATTTTTCCGTGTGAACCATTAGCGCCAAGGTGATGGCCATAGGCCGTCTTACGAACAGCCAATATTCTGTATTTAGTTCTTAGTACATACCAATCCCACAGATTAATATGAGTAGAACAGTAACTACTACGTTAGCACAACGCAATATCTCAAGAACTCGGTGAAAAGTGGGGAACGGAGTGCCTAAACACTCTGTTTACCCTGTTGTGTGCGGGATACAGCGTGAAGCTGAAAAGAAACAACTGCAAATATTCACACGCTTCGTTTATTCATCGTGATCGATGCTACATTATCACGATTTGATAAAATACTGCGCACATTGCGAAGTGATTTGTTGTAGCGATATTTATCTCACGCAACGCACCGGAGTGGAAGTTTGTATTAAAAAACTGGTTAAGTGCGAGCCTGACTCGCCCACTGAGCTTCCGTACCAATTTTAAGATTGTAGGTCAACAAAGAATACAACTTGCAAAACTAGACAAACTTAAATTTGCAGATATATGCACCCAGTTTTGTAATGATTTTTTTCAATGAAATATATATTCTATAAAACTTAACTTTTCTTTTGTTGTTGCCAAATTTCATAACTGTAGATCCCATAGCTTTGATTGCGCGGCTAATTTCACACAAAATGGAGCAAAACCGATGCATACAGACTTGTATCATTTGATTGTGATGCAAAGCACCGGAGACCTGAATATTTGATATTAATTTCAGCTTGATACTTCCACGCTATCTCAAACGGAACGCTATCAAGAGATAGCGTTCCGTTTTACCTTTTGAGGTACGGAACCCTAAAAACATTAAGAAAGTGATCATAAACACGGCGCGTGACGAGAACGTATAATTCTCGGGCAAATATTTTGCCAGGAAATCATTTGGTATGGCACGCGTTCAGTTTACACTGGGGCGGTTGAAAAATGCCCGTTTGACGCAAATGCGTTATCTATTTTGGAGTTCTGCGTCAGAGGTACACTCTTATCTGTGTTCTGCAGTTTGGCGGTCACCTCAACTATGTCTTGAATACTTCATTTTGGGTAGGAGAGTGCTCTCAAGGTCTCACAGTGACAATGTTATACCCTTCGGCTAGTAGCAGTGTGTAAATCTGCTAAATCTATTGTTTTTTTTAGTTATGTACATTTTTCCATTCGAGAGTGTGAAAAATTATATAAACTTGAACTTTATTTTATTTTGCATAGTGGAGAATACAAATCAATTTTCAAAATTATAAAAACTCATGTGAGGCCAGTAGTGGCGCAGGGGCAAAAGCGTGAAACTGTAAACGCTGCTGGTTCGATCCCAACACTAGGGTCCCTATCCCTACCCTGCTACATGCGGGCTACAGCGTGAAGCTATGAAAAAATGTTTAAAATATTTTCACATTTCCGTGGATTTCGTCAAGAATTTGGTCACTCATAGTGCTATGTTACGGTTTTCTTGAGTGCTTTTCAGCACTGTACTTTTCTTCCATTTCAAATAATAACGACTGAAACGACCCTCTTAAAAGTTTTTATACGAGAACAAGTTACTACTGTTACTCTACGTTTTACACTTTTTAAGTTAATTCGCCATTCACTTAAAAAAAATACAAATTCATCTAAATATACTTAAATACAAATACAATATTCTAATATTATATAGATGAGTATCTACTGTATACCACGTAGATAAAAAACGTACAAAACCCAAGGACTAATATTATTTATCCAAAATGTATTATTTAATGGAAATATTCCACGTTCGTATTTATAAAGAAAAAACAAAGTTTGTCATTTTTTGTAAAATATATTTTCATATTTATACAGTGGTGCCTTTTGTTTCCGTTAACAAAATGAATATGAAACGAAATATGCAGCAAATGTGAAGCTCGTGTGGAAAACATTGCACTGACAGAACAGAACAAATTGAATCTAGTGGGAGTAGGTAGGAATCCTTGAAAAAGGTTTTCCGTGCCTACGACGGGGGTGGGAGGTACTAGAATGGAGGGCACTACGCTTCCCACTGTGGTTTCGTTCGACGTATACGAACGAGCGAAGCTTTTTATAAATACCTGTATTTATCATATTTTTGCCCTGGATATTCCTATAAAATTATCAAAAAAGATATAGTTAAATTAAAACAAAAAATGAAGTATGAAATTTTTAAATATGCATACAAATGTTGTTTCAAAACATTTAGGAATTGATAATTAAGGAAATAAAGCGATAATAACAATGAATGTTATATTTAAATTAGACTTAAATGTAAGTCAAGGCGTACTCTGATGGAATGATAATTTATGCAATGATAATTAATTAGAGGCTCTCGTCTGTAGAATTTCACCTCGTTATTCCTACTGGGTTTGCAATGTCGGTTGCAAAACTGCAGAAGTGGAGTCATTTACTCAAAGAAACACAAGCGTTGCATACGATACGAATGCAGCACAAGTACTACGCACAGCAATGTTGCATTATACTCAGAAAAATACTACGTGCAACGTAATCTCAAGCATAGCGGCCCGGGGTACGGTGGGAAGGGAACCCGGTCCATCCATCTGTCTTTGTCACCCTCACGCTTTCCCGCTTTCCCGCTTCCTCGCTTCTATTGATCGTCGTCTAGACTTGTTGATCACAGTGAATTCGGACGGCGATGGATACGTAAAAAGCCAACTCCTCGATGCGACAGCCGTCTCGTTTACATCATTTCTATTTAATAATCAAATAATATACTTTTACCCTAGAGTAGTACCATAGTTATAGGTAATTGTGGTAATCTAGGGTAAAAGTAGAGTAAAAGTAAGACTTAAGATTAGTAACTTAATAATGAACGTAAGAAAACCAATATCGTCGCCCAAAATATAGCGATGACGTTCGAATGTTTGATAAATGTCGATTATAACTCATTAACAAAAGTACTGACGTCACAGAGAGATTTATGTTTTATAAAAAGTACTCACCACTCACCGCAGGTGCGTCAATAGCGAGTGTAATACATCCACCCGATGTCTTGAGGCTTATCGTAATTATTATAAGAAAATAATTGACGTAAATGTTTCGAGCGATGTTTATAATCAATGATTTTAAATTATATGTTCGCAGTATATAAATATATGTTTATAATGTTTATAATACATATAATTTAAAATAAGTAATATTAAATAACTTTAAAGTGAAAATTTTAGGTCAACTTTACTCTGGGTAAAGTAGAAATATGAAAAAGTAAAAATTATACTTTTTGACCTATTTTTGAACTAATGTATACAATTATTAAAATTATTATATATATTTTCTGTCATTTTCGTATCTATTAAAGCTATGCTTGTTATCTATCGAAGTAATTATTACATGTGCGGCGTCGAGTTCTGCCGTTCAACACGCAATGCCTCCAGAATTCGGCAGGAAGTGGGGAACGGAGTGTCTTAACACTAGGTTAAGCCTCAGCCTCTGCCTACCCTGCTGTGTGAGGGATACAGCGTGAAGCTGATTGATTTTAATTATTTATTAGTAATTATTATTACCGAATCGAGTGTTACCCCGAATACGTGATAGCGAATACGCCAGTCCACTTGTTAGCTTTAATGGTAAGCACTATAAATTAGGACCATGTCAGAGTTGCAGGCGGTCTGGCAATGAATAATGATGTGCAAATATTTCGTGTACATTACAAAACATAAACATAAATAGTTTTAAATAAAGCTGAACGTTTCGCTATTTCATAAATTTGAAATATATATTTTTTTGTTTTTATTTGAAAAAAATTGTCGATCAGTTACTAGAGTAAGCTGTTGGCTTAATTTATTTGAGGACCGCCTTATCAAAACTGGTATTATAATTGTCTGATGATGATGTGAGGTTTTAAACTTTTTTGACCAAAAAATATCCGTATATTACAGAGAACGTTACACCTAATAGCTTCCTTGGACAACTCACCCGGAAATACACCTAATGGGTATAACAAATTACTAGTGTTTCCTGGTAACTAAATAAAATGACCGTGAAATATATAGTAATAATATATAGTTCCTAAACTGATAAGTGTGTATTTTATTTAAAAAAACACATATCGTGTTTATCCGGATTTAGTAAGGCGATATATCCGTTGTTCGATTAAGTTGTTAATAAAGCTTAATTTGTGGGACAAGTTTAGTGAATATAGTGTAAAGTCACTACATTCCTTTTTGTGGCAATTGTACTCTCAAAGGTAGATGTCGCACTATCTGGGAGTTAAACACCCAATGAGACTTCACTCATATTAATACGCTACAAACTTTTAAATATTATTATTTTTATTTAAAATATATACATTAATAAATTATATTATAAGAAGTCATATTGTTTATTTTTAAACACTCTCATATTATGTGTACATTAGAGTATGTTGAGATAAATTTAAACTTACATGACGTCATAAAATTCTTGGATGACAAATCGATTAATTTTTTCTAGCAGTGCTGCTATTAATATAATAAGTGGAAAGATTGTAGAATTATATATTCTTTTAACATCATTTAGACGATTGCATGTTAATAAAAAGGGGTTTCTTAAAGCCTAAACAAAAAGGGGAAATTCGAGTAGAGAATCCATAGAACATTAATATCGAATAACATTCGAACATAGTCGAACAAATGAGTGATGAAAGAATGGCAAAAAAGATTTATGATGGAAATGTGAGTCGAAAGAGAGGTAGGGGTTCTCGGTTATCCTTCGAAAACACAGTATCAAAGACCCTGGAGGAAGGTCACGTAAACAGTGACAGTGACGGACCCCTCCGAGGGCATGTATGAAGAGCAACTAACATTTTATTTTATTTTTTTTTCCCAAGATGGCAGTGATAATGGCAACTTTATAAATAATATTTATTATTATGCTAGCTCGTTATAAAATTTACTGGCTCTTCGTCCGGGTACTGATGATATCGATTTTATATTTCTATTTATGCTACAATATACTAATTAATCTCTAAATGTGTTGCATGTATGTATAATTTTGTAATTACATTTTAATTGCTTATTTATCGATCTGGTTCCCTAGAGTGTCGTATCTTGTAAGCTTAATTACTTGTAATTAGATTGCGCTCCCGCCTGTACCTACACACTTATTAGCAGAAGCTTAAGTTACCTTTTCTTTGTAAAGACAGTTCTTTGTAAAATATTATTTTTTAAAATGCCCTTCTATTTTACTTAAAATGCACACGTGGGTGTTATATTGAAATTTTGCAATTTTCGCTCTGGTGTCGAGGCCAAGCGCGGCGTTTAATTCCGCTATTCAACACGCAATGACTGCAGAATTCGGCAGAAAGTGGGGAACAGAGTGTCTTAATATTAGGTTCCCCGGTTTCCTCTGCCTACCCTGCTATGTTTGGAGGGCAGCGCTAAGCTAAAAATAAAGAAAACAACGCATCTTTTTCTTATTAAATAAAAATGCACAATATATTTATTGAACTTCATATTTTTTATCGCAATATTTTTTTACTCTGTGATATATCTAACCCAATGATATTCATTGACTGACCGAGTTTCAAGGATAATTTGATAAAGTATAGAGCGAAAAATACTCTTTTATTTTATAACTCTATGTTATTCTAAAACTTTGTAAATTTTTCATATATAAAAGAAAAAAAAAAGCTTTTTCGCGTAAAGTTACAATGTGTGCGTTATAATAGAAAGGGAAGAAGGAAAAAGTTAAAGAAATTAGAGGTTCTGAAGTTAACATTTTGTATTATACTAATATTATAAAAGTATAAATAAGTAAGCTTGTGTGTTACGCTTTCACGCCAAAACTCTAAAACCGATTATCATAAAACTCTGGTACACATGTAAAGCCGCGTTTGAGTCCCTAGTATTATATATAGATATAAAGATTAATTAAGGGATTAGTATTAAATTTGAATCAATAACAGAACAGTATAATCTATGTTGTATTCCACCCCGGCACGCGTCACTGTTCCACAGCGGTTCAATAACATTAGGTTATTGACCCACTGACAGGTGACCGTGTACTTTAAAAAAATAAAATACATACGCTACGTTCAAAATAAAAAAGCGTATTAAGCTTCGTTCTTGCGAATTAAAATACTCTTTTAAATTTGCATAAAAAAAATGTATAGCTAAAAATATTCATATTAGTAGGTATATTATTCAAGACGACAAAATCGTCAAAATTATTTTATTATTTAAAATTAAAAAATAGAATTTATTTAGCTATATACACGTTATTTTTATGTTTTATTATTATATTTTAATTATTATTTGAAATGTAATGAAGCTTTTTCTTTTTAGAATAGAAGTCTAAGCAATGTGGAGTTACGTCCGAGGTCCTACCCGATTTGTCCCATGTGATTTTTTAAAATGTTGATAACAATTATAAAATAAAATAATTAAGTTGAACCCAGTCATGGTGCAGGCATATAACTCGAAAACTTAAGAATTCTGCCGAAATCGGGAAGTGGAGTTAACAATAGGTTCCCTCTTTGTGTGGGTACACTGTTAAGCTGAAAAAAAAATTAAAATAACATCTAATTTTGCGTCGCATTGTAATCGACATTGGGATGAGATTACTTTTCAGTTTTTTTTTTATTTAAACTTTTTAAATATGTGTTTGTACTGTGAGCCAAAACAATAAGTCACGTCTTCGTCAGAGCAGTATTTAAATTGTATGTAATAATTGGTCCGTAATATCACGCTCGTCTACATTTATAAGAATAATTATAAAATGTTTCAAATTTCAAGCATTTTATACAAATATTTAAACGTAAAGTTGATTTTACTGTTATTTTAAATTCTGCAGTTATAGCTTTGGCAGGCAATGACACTCATAAAATTGAGGTTTTGTTTGTTCTTCACACACAGGCCACATCCTTTTATGTTTTGGTATTGTAGTTTATAATATACATTTTGAGTTTTATGTTTTATACCAAAGTAAATAGAGAGAACATAGTGTTAATACACACTGTTTTCCATCGGAATTCGAGATTCGCACTTAGTTGAGCGTCCAAACTTTTAACCATCGTTTTGACAGTCAGAAGATGCACCATTGTGGCTTCAGATTATATTTTTATCTAAAAAAAATTAACAATTACATAAATGAAACTTTTTTCAACTAGATAGGTAGGTATATCTTATAAAATATTCGATTATTGTACTGATTGATTGACGATTAAGTAGACTTGTAAATTTTTTTTCTTTTATAATATTTAATTCAATTTTTTCGCTATTAAGCAATTCATACGAGCTTATTGTATACACCATTGCACAGAAATTCCAGTCGGTACAGGGTTAAAACGTTTCCAAAGATAGGACATTACAACGCTCAGTATCGGCTTAACTGAACGTGATAGCAAGGGCCTCTATGACGCAAAGATGCGTGCGTAACGGTCCTATCAGCACAATCGGGTCAATGTCAGCTGCTGACCGACATCACATCACCAAACATCTTTATTTTCCAACACTGCATCTATTTTAAAATCGGCAATGTTTATTGAAAAAGCATTCGCAAATGGGTTACTGAATATCGAAGCAGACGCCGCCGTAGTGGCTCAGAAATAGAAACTGAAACATGGATTAGAAATGTCGAAATGAATGCATAGTTGGGATTTTCTTGTTGATATATATGTATATAAATCAAGCTTCACGTTGTATTCCGCGCACAGCGGGGTAGGCACAGGGCATCTATCACTTTCTGTCGAATTCTGAAGGCTAATTACGGCTATTAGTACTAACCGTCGCGTTACAGTCACACCCTTGTGCCGCTGCGTCACGACGGCCTAATATATGCATACACATATATAAATATTTATATGTACTTCATATAATACGAATGTCTTACTCAATTTGTTTTGTATATTTGTATAGAGAAGTTGTTGTAAAAACCTTTTTTTCTTAATACGTCATTCTTATATAATGTTAATTATAGTGATTAATTTGAGATTAGATTGTCAGTGGTGGTATATAAATAAAATAACAAAAGCTATACATTTATTAAGTTATCTTATGACCTTGATAATATGAACATTAAAATAATGAATTTAACTTTTGACGTCAGCTCTTATCCTCAACACACATTTAAATGATTTTCGTATTTTAGCTTTTAAGCGTTTCGGATTTAGATAATTAATACGCGGCTGCTTGTATAATTTTATTTTTTACACAAGTTTACACAATTTAAATGTTTTTAACAACTAATATAAGATAAATTGAGGTAGTCTTGGCACAGTGGCACAGGTGTGTGACTCTTAAACGAGACTCTTGTGGGTTCGATCTCCCCTCGGAGGAATGAATTACTATTTTCATTTCTTCGTTCCTGTAGCGAAGCCACTCTACACGCTTTGCCACCAGAAACTGGGAAACGGAATTTCCTAACACTAAGTCCTCTTTGCCTATCCTGCTTCATGCGGTACCTATATAGCGTTAAGCTGAGGAAGTTTGCACAATTAAAATATTTACAAAACTAATAATTGAAATAGCTTTCTTCACTATATCATTCTTCTATTGAATCGACGAGAGGTCCAATCACGTATATCACGTCAATTGGCTCAATCGTAGCTGAGCAAGTGACGCTGGTGTGACGTCAGTGCCTCTTGTCTGTATGGAAACGGCAAATCACCGAATAACTGTTCTGTTCCGTTCCATATAAATTCGTCCTCTTTCTTTTTATTTTCATTGAGTTTTCATGGTGTAATAAATAGTAATTTGATTGTTAACTAGTTAAGTTAAAATATATTGTCTGATGAATATATATATACGGCGTTGAGTTCCGCCAGTGCCTTAAAAAATTCGGCGAAAAGAGGAAAATGGTGTCTTAATAGTAGGATGCCTCTGCTTACCCACCTACAGCGTGAAGCAGGTTTTTTTAATTATAAATATATATAATACATACACTATCGTCATATATGTATATAAAAGGATTGTTTTCACATACGTTTGTTAAATGGTTCAATACATACCGCATACAAATGGTAAATGATGAAATAGTCAACTACGTACTACCATATGTGAGATCATGATTGTAGTACGTAGTTCACATTCAAAGATGACGATATGTAAAATTGAATCTCTATTAGGCCTGAAGCATTCAATATAAGAAGTTTGTTTAAGCGAGGGTGGAATTTTTTGGTATTTCAATCGACTTTTTTGAATGCTATTATAAAAATATCTTGCCTCATTGGAGTACACTGTTTTTAAGATATACGGTAAAATAGATGTTCGGGCGTCAAATTAGAACATGAATTTACTTAAAAACTATTTTAAATGGGGGTTAGAGAGCAAGCAAGCACTTATATAAGTTCTTATATAAGTTAAAGCGTAATTAGCGATTATTTGTATTATTAATAACATAAATTTAATTTGTTGCAGGTAGCAATTAAGATAATAGATAAATCACAATTAGACGCCAGCAACCTTCAAAAAGTCTATCGCGAGGTGGACATCATGAAGAGGCTGGATCACCCTCATATAATTAAACTTTATCAGGTAATTAATTAAGAGTTTTTCCGAGCTTCACTTTGTATCCCGCTCATAGCAGGGTAGACAGAAGGAACTTGGGAACCTAGTTTAAAAAATCATAATTAAATATTAACTTTAGTAACGTTAATCTTTACTGAAAGTTGATACTTTTTGATGTGTCGTCGACGCGTAAGTAATAGAGCTCTGGCATCTACAAAAATGGTAAAATAATTTTCATTTAAACACTGTGAATGATGATAAAAAAAGTTTATTATTTATCATTATTTATCATTATTTATATATTACAAAAATTAAAATGTCAGCGCGCCGTAAATGTGGTGAACTGTTTCTGTTGATTGTAGCTTTAATCACTATGTAAAGGGTTTTTTTTTAGATTACTTTCGTTCGTTTTGGTAAGCAAGGTGAAGTGTTTTGCAAATCAACTTGCAATCTCTTTGTCTAAAAGGTATTAAACATAAACTAGTTTATAATCGTATATGTGGTTATTTAAGACAAAATATGTACATCTAATATTTTCTTTTTTTAAGCTTCACACTGTATTCCACACACATAGCAGGGTGGGCAGAAGGAACTTGGTAACCTAGCATTAGGACGCACCCTACAGGATACAACGTGAAGCTAAAAATAATAAAATATATAAATTATAACATTATATTAGCACTGTCGCCATATGCATGTTTGAAATACAAAAACACCTCTTGTTATATTGCTGTTTTTGTATTAATCCATGATGAAATAAGTATAGGTGCATATTTTAAAATGCAGTCAATAATAAAAAAGCCAATCAATTATAAACCATAGTATATTTTTAGAAACTTTATGTTAAGATGTTTTTTTACTTCGTTTATTATATTTAGGTGCTTACGTCCGATTTTAATTATTTCTTTGACGTATACGTTCATTATATCGGTTTGACGGTCATATGAAATTGTATGAGTCAGAGGACGTGTATGTTTTTAGTTATATACTATGCGATAGTTCATGGACGTCCAATGTTATTAAAGATAGTATACCAATAAAACTTAACTTAACCATATGTTAATTTTAATTGTTAATTAATGATTATTTTGTAACGAAAATTCAATGGAATGGGGAACGGAGTGTCTTAACACTAGGTCCCCCCCCCTGAAACCTGAAAAAACGTGTTTTATTGAATCCAACACAAAAAAAATAAATCAGGCTTCGTTGCCTTTGCCACCCTTGATAGATTTTATGCAAATCTCAGCTCTGAGGTTAAATTGAATAATATGAGACGATTTTCATTGAAGTAATAAAATGCATAAGTTCAGGTATGAAATAAAAACACTTTTCTAGTTCTATAAAGCTTTATGTTGGTTTTTGAACCAAATTCTCTGTTAAATTATTTAATATATAATAATGCATATAAACACACACCACATGCAATAGGCTACCTATAATAATACAATAATTTATTTTCTTTGTGCTTTATAAAAATCTGCGATTTAATTTTTAGGTCATGGAGACAAAAAACATGATCTACATTGTCTCGGAGTACGCTAGTAAAGGAGAAATTTTTGGTGAGTTTATTTTATTGTTCTTAATTTTTTTTCACTTACATGCTTTAGCCCGCATAGCGGGATAAGCGGGGAGGAACTATTGTCAAGACAGTTTACTCTCCATATTCCACTTGAAGGCAGTGGTGATGAGTGGCGAAACTTACCGTCGCACTTTGTTTTGTAAGAGCAGGAATATAAAAACAATTCATTCCTCCGCGTGGTGATCGAACTCACGACCATTGCTTTTAAAGTCTAGTCTAAATCTAATGATTATTATTGGGACTTCCACAATGTTATTATTAGTTGCAAGTTATATACATATCTAGAGTTAAAACATTTGTAACGCCACACCATTGGACGTGTTTGGAGTGACGCTAAATGATATTTATTATTTAAAAACTTGCCAAGTGAACTATACTACCTCAGAAATTTCGTGCTACTGTTACTCATATATATAAATAACACTTCGCGTTTAATTAAAATTTATATATATATATATATATATAAATTTTCGATTATTTTAATCGAAAGTTAGAAGAATTTTACGTTTTTCCTAACGCAAATTTCATCTTAGCTCTATTATTTAGCTCTAATTCTTACTCTACTCTTAGTTCTTATTAATATTATTAAAAATTATTAAAAAATAATATAGAATGTAATTTTTGCATTATTATCGAAAGTGAAATGATTACCTCCTAAATTTAAAATTAAGAATGAAATATATAAATGAAGGGCAAGATTCTTAAACTATGGAATGACTTAACGATTGTATGAGTAAGAACTGACCAAAATATACAGCCTACGCTCCACTATAAATGTGGAGAGTGTAGGTGTTTTATACATTTCCAAGTGACTTATATGATAATGACCATGTAAGTAAAGCTAAGCTATATGAATCTAATATGTACTTATTTTACTTTTATTATTAGTAATAAATTGTTTATATGATTTTCTTAAATATTTTTTTATCATCAATGTTATATTGACATGAAGTTTTAAGCCTTAAGTAATTATGTAGTAGTTAAGATGGAGAAAATTAATATTCCCTATATAAAATGCAATTTGATGCTTCGTTTGTGTAATCTCGACATCGATTAAGGACGTCCAAAGACGTAAGTTCTTTGCCGCTCCGTCTATGACGTAAGCAAGCTCGTAATGACGTCACTGGCGCTCGGGGGTGCAGGCATGGGGAGGGGGAAGTGATTTTGCGTACAACCTACGGGAGGGAAAAGCCAAAAACCTTCAATTACTAAGGCGGATCTCTGAGTGTGAATTTAATGTTAATTAATATTCTAAACGTTATGAATTGTGTCGTAATATTTCGCACAGATGTCGTAAGATGTACGTTTTAATTAGTAGAACTATAACGTCGTGACAGAGACGTATTAGTCTCCCTTTATATTTGTTCTATAGAGTTGTAGCCTTTTGTTTCTACAACTAATATTTCCATAATATAATATTTCTGTTGTAATTCAACTATTTCTCTTATTGTAGCGTATATAAAATTACTTTTACAGACTAGACGGTAAATAAATGCTAGCTGCGACGAGTTTATATCAATCCCCAATATTGACGTCACTTATCATTAATGAACTTTATCCTTTGGAGTGTTTCTGTTGAGACTATATAAATGACACATTGGTAATAAAAGTTTTATGTAACTTAAGATAGTATTGTAAATAATTGATTATATTATAATTAGTTTAACAGAAAAATGACAGAAAAGATACATAGGTACTATATATGTATATAATTTATACTTCAGTTAAGATTTTTAATAGTAGCTCCGCTATTCAAGTCAACTTTGACTTGCAGAGAAATCTGAATATATAGAATAAAACCCATCCCAGATGCTTTTCGTATTCATCACGGTCTCGCTTATGCAGATTTGATGGTACTTAAAAAGATTCCTGTGTATTCAGCTCTATTTAAAATATTTTTCTCGTGACAGCTTAACTTACTTACATTGTATTAATATGAATATTTCATTGCAAATGTAAAATATTTAATTAATATAAACCAAGTGAAACAATGTTTTTACCAAATATAATAAAATGATGAAGGCATTTCTCGGAACGTCGTTCTTAGTGTTTTCGATACATTTAGCGTCTGGATAACAGATAAATTATACATGCACCTGCGTCGGCTGATGTCATTCTGAAGAAAATCAATAAGTTAATTCAGAACATATATTTAATACGCATATTTTTAAACTATCTAAGTGTTAATTAATAGAAAAAGGTTATTTTATTTTTATATCTAGATTTGTATAATAATGTGTTTGTATAATAATCGATTGAAATTATTATCCTTATTTATGCTATATCTATTTATATTGAAACCCATGTATACTATTCTGTTATTATTTATTATGATCTTATAGCGTAAACGCTGCCTACAATAATATTTTTAAGAAGAATATAAACCTCCATTATATTTATTGCTAATATATGTATATTTTAAAGCAAAAAGTGCAATGCTTCTAGCAAGCCTCTTACGTAAGCGTTTTCATTTTTCAAGAAAAGACGGCTTTAAATAAATAAGTACTCGTATGTCGTGATTGCATCGTATAGGCAAAGAAAGAAAACCAAGGAACTCGAAGAATAATAAACATTATCTTTATTCTTTGTATTTATAATATGAAAAGAATCGCTTTCATTTTAATAGTTAGATAAGAGAATCTTATACTTTTACAGGAAAAACGGTTATAGTATGAACTAATACATGATTTCTGTTAATAATTTAAAATATTGCTTATTTACCAATGATTTTATTAATATCAAAGATATTATAAGTCTTGGTACAGGGGGGTACACACAAGGCCTGTAGCCGCGATGGGTTGTAGGTTCGATTCCTACCTGAGGAAATTAAATATTTATTTACTCCGCTCTGGGAAAGAGGCAAAATGCGGCGTTGAGTTCCGCCACTCAACGCGCAATACCTCCAGAGTTCGGCGGAAAATGGGGAGCAGAGTGTCCTAGCACTGGATCTCTGCCTGCAGTGTGCGGGATACAGTGTGACGCTAAAAAATATGTAAAGTAAATGTTTTCAGTGGAAATATTTATTAATAAACCTATAATATAACATTGCTTAAGATTTCAAGTGTCATATTCTTGTCATTAATAATGAAACAAATTTGTAGATTACATTGCGAGATACGGCCGGATGGCGGAGCAGGCGGCGCGAAGAAAGTTCTGGCAAATCCTTTCGGCTGTGGAGTATTGTCACGAGAGGCGGATTGTTCACAGAGATCTCAAGGTATAACTTATATTATATAGTTATATATTAAATACATAATTGTATTTATTTAATTGTAACATAATTGTATGTATTATCGATTTACAAAGTTATTTTGTTTAAGCCAATATGTAATTTTGAATACAACTGTTTTATTATCTTTTATCATTATTTATCTAAACGTATAGAATTAAATGTTAGATTTAAATATGTCTACCATCTTTATGTGTAATTGACAAATATTTATTAAATAGACAAATGTGTACTGTAAAAGATAAGGTAGCATTATCTCCGGTTTCTCAAGAGTTACATTTAGTTGTCGAACAAAAATGTACTCAAGAAATTGTATGTAATATGGATAGATATTTTTATTTATGAATTCATTAAATTTAGAAATGACTCTCCTTACTATAATCCAAATTCCATATTATTATTATATTCGTCAATTAAGACAAAAACCAAATTAATTAACATTTTATTGTGAAATATATTATAAAATCTATAGTTAAAATAATATATTAAATAGTTCAAGAGGACATTGTTGCACTATAATTTTGTTGTATGTCACTATTATCGCCCCCATTATTTATGGGTCATCATAAAATAAGTTATTATATAAATAATAAATAAATAATAACAAACTAGAAATTCAACTGAAGAGATATGAGACCAGTGGTGGCGCACAAGTGTGAGACCTGTAAACGCGACAGGTTGCGGATTCTATCCCCATTCGAGTAAATGAAATATATAATATTTTCGTTTTCTCGCTCTGGTAACGAGGGAAAGCGCGGCGTTGAGTTCCACGACTCTCAACTCGCAATGTTTCTCGCAGAATTCGGCGAAAAGTTGATGAAAAGTGAAAAACAGTGACAAAAAAATTATGATATAAGTATATTATACATATGTATTAATAATATGAATATTCGTATTAAAATGAAAGGAAATTTTAAGTTTGCCGTTTCCCATTTAGGCGGAAAACTTGCTGTTGGATTCAAACATGAACATCAAGATAGCAGATTTCGGCTTCAGTAATTACTATGCTGCGGGTGAACTGCTAGCCACGTGGTGTGGATCCCCGCCCTACGCTGCTCCCGAAGTCTTTGAAGGAAAACGATATACTGGTCCAGAAATCGACATATGGGTATGTTTATTTTTATATATATTTTTCTAATTAGTTGGGTTCTCGAGGCTTAGTCGAGGAAATGTCTTAATGGGAACGGAGTGTCTTAACACTAAATTTGTAGGCTCTCTCTGCCTACCATGCTATGGGCGGGATAGATACAGCATGAAGTATAATAAAAATGGGCTCTGTGATGTTTTTGATAAAACAATTGCAAACAAAAACAAATACTTTATTCAATTTATTGAACAATTTACAATTTAATTTTCTTTGAGGTCTTTTTAAAGTCACCAATATCTATTTTGAAGTCGCATAAAAATCTCATATAATAAGGCTAAGGACGTTTACACAGCGTATTTTATGTCTCTTGCGTAGATAAATAAAATGTTTTAAAACTGTAAATTACTTTGTATGATGAACGGCTTGACGCAGATTGGCTAAATTAAGCGAGCTCATCTTATTTTATGATTTTGATTTTTATATAAGCAACTAAAGGTGCTATGTCACAGTGGAGGTATCTTACTGTATAGAGGATGGTTGTAGGTTCAAACTCCACTCTGGGCAATATCAAGATTTAGAAGATAGCCTAGGTTTATTAACTGCATATATGCATTAGAGTTAATAAGCTGGACTATGTTCTAGTCAGAAGGGTAGGCAGAGGGAACCTAATGTTAAGACACTGCGTTCCCCGCTTACCGCCAAATTTTCCAAGACATTCCGTAGCTCACCGGCAAGCCTTTGGTGTCAGATCGAAGAAATGAAAATATTAATAAATAATATTGCATTCCTTCGAGTGGGAATCGAACCCACAGTCGTCACGTTACAGTCACATCTGCGCCACGACCGCGCCTATGTGCTAAAAATTTTGAATGAGAAAGTATATTTTGGTGTATACTAAAGTAGAAATCAGAGATATTTAACGTACTTTATCCTGAGCGGCTTTAAACAAAATTTATAGATACTTTGCTCGACGGCTGCTTCCTTCCTTTTTTAAGCAAAATTGTTGCAATTTAGTAAATAACGAGGTAGCTTGATTTCCTTTCAAGTTATTTATGCCTTCCAAACGTTATTGAAATATAAATATAATTCTTTTATAATTATTAGGCCTTGATGGTTTAATTTATATATAACAGAATATCTTAAACATTATATTTACTAAATTTTTTTAGCGTCACGCTGTCATGCATACATCTCGCACAAAGGGTGAAGCTACTATTAATACACCCCGTTCCCCATTTTCCACTGAATCCTGGAGGCATCGCATGTTGAGTGGGCGAACTAAACGCCAAAGCAAAAAAAATAATAATATTAAATATTTCATTTCCTCCGAGTGAAATCAAACCCAAAACCTATCGCATTTGCCCCCCCGCGCGACGACTGGCAAACTTACTAATATAAGAATTAAATTAAATATATTTTACAGGAAAAACTTTTACATGTTTTTATATTGCGTCCCTTAAGGTTTAATACATATTACAATGTCGAGTGTAACCGTCTTGAAAGCCTTCTTAAGTCTCTTGTGAATACTTTCAACGAACTCTACGCGTTGTTTTTTGGTAACTTTTTAAAATATTTGTTTAGAGCAAGTCACGGTGGTCTTTTTTACGCAGTGGCAGAAGGGTGTGACTGCTAACGCGACGGTTGTGAGTTCGATTCGAACTCGGAGGAATTTAATTCATCGCTGTAGTAATAGGCAAAAGCGTTAAGTTCCGCCACTCGACACGGAATGCCTCTAAAAATCGGCGAAAAAGTGAGGAACAGAGTGTCTTAACATTAGGTTACCCTCCGCCTACCCTGTTATGTACGGAATACCGTGTAAAGATGTATCTATTTGTTCATTGTATGTACGTACATACATGGCCGTTAACCTTTGCGCACGCAAATCATTGACCCGACAAAAGTGAAATCTTATAATTACAAGCATATGAATTCTTTAATAGGATTTTTTTGAAGCTTTACGCTATTTTTAGCTTCGCGCTGTATCCCAGGATAGCGCATGTCCCAGGGTAGGCAGAAGAAGCATAGACCGCTCGGTACTTTCCACCGAATTCTGGAAGTATTGCAGGAGGAGTGGCGGAACTCAGCGTCGCTATCGCTTTGCTACCAGAACGAAGAAATGAAAATGTTAAATATTTCATTTGTACGAATGGAAATCGAACTTACATCTTGTCGCGTTTACAGTCATACGTTTGTACTACAGCACCGCGACTGGTCTCTACAATTTTATTTTCAAATATTTTCAAAGCTGCTTCATATCTGTTTTGGATATTTTTCAAAAACGTTTTCTAATCCAAGGTAAACGACCTTTACAAATCTTAAAATGTTAAGCTCGTACACTACACTTTCCTCTTAAAGACGATATGAATTGCAGAGCCTCGGGGTCGTGCTCTACGTGTTGGTGTGCGGCGCGCTTCCTTTCGACGGCTCCACCCTACAATCGTTGAGAGACAGGGTGCTTTCTGGAAGATTTAGAATACCCTATTTTATGAGTGAAGGTAAGTTGTCTTATGTTTGTTTTTTTTTGTTTTGTGTTCTTGTTTTCTTGCAGAAAAATATTATTTTAAATTAGTTTTGGTCGTGACATTTCTTTCTTCACTTGTCTCACCAAATCGGGATACCTTATTTAATATAGCTGATATATAATACGGAGAAATACAAATATAATTATTGCTCTATGTCCAGTTCGAACGTATCAACGTTACATTCCATATCTTAAACTAAGAACAATAACACATTTTCTTTTTATATCAAAGTATTTATTGTCTCTACGTAACAAATATAATCTTTGATAATATCTTATCTTATAATAACACAGGTATCAAACAAACGGGATTTCCCAATTGAGATCAGAGTTATACAGTTTCTATATAATTTACCTCGCAAGTCTTAGCTCTGGGGGATTTAACATTTAATGCTCATCGGCTTGACAGGCGTGTAACTAGAGCTAACGAGGTTCTCCTAGTTTAATTACATTTTGTACAACGTGACTCGCATAAATAAATTAATCGTAAAGTATGTTTCTTACAAATAAGTACTAAAATTTTGTTTAAATATCGTTACTTGAGCACAGAGGCCAGGCCAGGAGTCAAAGCGCGGCGTTGACTACCGCCACTTAACACTTAATATCTCCAAAATTCGGTGGAAAAGGGACAGAAGTTTCTTAATGGATGGAGTGGAGTGTTTAACGCAAAGTTCCCATGTTTCCTCTACCAAGCTTGCTACATGCGGAATACAGCATCTTTGATTATTTGCGTTCTCAGTAATAACATGTCCTTGTCATTACAAAACAATACTATTTATTATATAAATAAATAATTTTCATAAAAAATATATATAAGTTTTGTTTATTATTTCTTCTATATACATATATCGGTATAGTATGAGTTTTATATTTTCTATGACTTATTATTGTATTTATAAGCTAAAGTTATTGACTTTTTGTTTTGATATGGTGTTACGTAGACGCTTGAAACGTGTATTCGATATTGTTATTATTATTCATTGAAAAAAATCAGAGAAATTAATTCACCTTTCCGCTGTATCCCACACGCAGCAAGAGGAAAGGAAACCTAGTGCTGAGACACTCCGTTTCCTAGTTTTTGCCGAACTCTGCATAATCATTATATGGATCTAAATAAATTCACAATAGTGAACTTACTTTAAACTCATTCCCAAAAAAGGCACAATAAAGATTATGGGTATGTAGGCATTATTACTTTTGACCTTTAATGTGTTTTTTCACACGAATGCTGTCTCAAAAATGCAAACCTTCACCGATTTTAATGAAGTTTCGCATATTCCGAACGTTTTATTACCTTTTTATATAAATTCAATGATTTCTTATCTTTTTAAATCCGAAAAGCGATAATAATGAGAAGGCATTTCAATTTTGAGTATCCAATGTCACTTTTTATGGACATAGCTTCTTATTCAAAAGACTTCGGTTTCACTCAATTTAAATATATACCAGATATAATATTTAATATCTACCTGTAGGTACTCTGTTACTTACTAGATGTATTAATAATATATAAAAGAAACATAAATATTACATTTTTCTTGTAATTTATCAAAACCTAAAAATATTTCGCCTCAAGCACAACTTACATCGGTTAGTCAAAATAAATAGATAAAATAAATAGCAATCAATAAGGATTAAATGTTCGTAAATTTTATTAACGGCGCCATTGTACAATTGAAACATGTCTGATGGTATGCGATGGTTGCAACTTGAAATTTCGATTTGGGGATTCATATATAAATGTTCGTAGTTATATATAGTCAGCGTTGCTAGATTTTGTCTCGAAAAATCGATATTTTTATCTTTGGAATTCTTAGTTATTTATTAAACAAATAAATAATTAAAAAATAATTCGTGGGAAAATTCTCAAAAGCCAGCCAGCCAGGACAGGACAAAAGCCAGGACCATGTCTGTCTCGCTTGGGAATCTGGTGAATTTAATTTTGGACTAAAATTCGGGATATCCCGCCAAAATCGAGACGTCTGGCAATGCTGCTTATAGTTGTAATATTATTGGGTTTTCCCATTCAATTTGAAATGTCTTGAAATTTTCTAGAAGTGGAGAAGGATACATTTTAAAATAATAAATCACTACGATTAATTAAACTACATGTATAGGTAATATATATGATACATAGGTAATATATATGTCTCGAAGAATAGTAAATTAAGTAAGCCATTTTTAAAATCTATATTTATTATATAGATATTTATCTAACAAAATATCATATAATTATGAATATTTATTATATATCTCGTTAGACTTACACGTAGAATGCCGCTTCGTTAGTGTCTGTAAATAATGTGTATAATTTACTTACGTAACATTTTAATTGTATATATCTAATGTATGTAATGTGAGCGCAAACAGCTAATAACGAAAAGTAATTACATTTATCTAGATTAACATCTTATATTGCAGTAGTAACAGAAAGTGATTTATTAATATTACGCTTTAAAATGGCAACATTACTATTTAGAAACCTACTGGAGCAAGCATAATTGGTAAAAACGTTATATATACGAATATAGTACGGCCAACAAGTCGTGGCCACCCTGAAGTTAGCAGTAAATAGCGTAGATTGGATTTGACGATTTTTCTAACATCTGAATATTTTCTTACCGAGTGAACAATGTGTAAAATATAGAAAACCTCGCTTCGGGGCAACCACTGTACTGTACATACGTTTGTACTTGATCACTGCTAGTCTTGGTAATTGAAGTTAACTAACGCTTCACAATTGTTTGTCTTATTATACTTTAAAATTGGTATCATAGAAATGTTTTTCACCTGTTTTGTGCATGCCATTGAGAATAGATGATAATGAAATAGATTAATATTATTCATATTACAGTAAAAGTATGGGTATGGAGTATAACTTTTGATTCACATACTCTACATTTTTACTTACTCTACATTATATAATTACACTTATTTACAGTTTATTAACAGGTTAATCTTATCTTATCTGAGGCCAGTCGTGGCGCAAGGGCTCTGACGTGCGACTGTAAACGCGGCTAGTAGTGGGTTCGATTCTCACTCGAGGAAATTAAATATTTAAGCGCCGAGTACCGCCACTCAACACGTAAGGCCTTCAGAATTCGTCGGAAAATGGGGAAGGGTAACGGAGTGTCATAACTCCAGATTACGAGATTCCCCCTGCCTACCTTGCTCTTTGCAGGATACAGCGTGAAGCTAATAAAAAAAATATAATAACTCCTAATGAGAGTGTTTTTCGATCTTCCTGGTCAAAACTGCAGATAAGATGTAATGAAATAGATAAGCCTGATAAAGTATTTGCGTCATCACCTTGTTCAAGCAGGCATTAGACAATCCGGACTTGACTGGTACCTACTATTATATGTACATAGATATTGTGTTTTTATGAAGTCATTAATTTTATATGAGAAATAGACTATAAAAATATTTTGCATTAATATATCTACTTAGTATATACTTGTCATACTTTATGAGTTTGTACGTACAATGTTTTTGTAGTTTTACTGATATTTATTTATTATGTAAGATCTTGAGGTCTTTGTCGTTGCGAATATTGACTATTTTTATCTGTGGGCCTTTCTGTTAATATTCAAAGGAAAGGCTTTTTTTTGACAACACGCATCTCTATCGACATTTAGCATGGTAGATAGAGTGAGTCTAGGGTTAAGACACTCCGATACCCACTTTTCGCCAAATTCTGGAGGCATTGTGTGTTGTGGGAGTCACGCTAGAGCGAAGAAATGAAAATATTAAATTTTTCATTTCCTCGAACCGAATCGGGAATCGAACCTGTCGCTTATGCTCCTGCGCCATGATTAGCCTCAAAAAGTTTATTTAGCCATATCACACTTATCTACATAACAAGGCAAATGACCATTGTAAATATAAATAAAATATTATTATTTATTAACCTATTGTCAATTTACTTTAATTTTTTATTTATAACAGTTTTTTTCACAAACAATAAAATATTATTACATAACGATGTCTTAACCCTGCCTCGTTTTGTTAATTAACGACGAGGTCGCTAAAAACTTTTTTATGAGTACATATTATTATGCACCAACTGCGAAAGTGTTAATTAAATAAATATTTTTTGGTTACTACAAATGGAAATATTCGACTCTACACTTATATGGACAAATATATTGTACAAATATATCATTCATATATTTATGATTTGTTTTTGAATATGTATTTTAAAGTTTCTATAGCTTTGTTGATTTCCTGCCTATAAGACAATATAGTTTCGGCAAAATCTATAACCGCCATTTTTAACACCTTCTAGTCTTTCTAAGAAATATTGAAATTATCAATGACAGAGAACTAAAATATCTATTTATTATCTACACTAATAAAATAAAGCGGAAGAGTTTGTTTGTTTGTTTGTTTGTTTGTTTGAACGCTAAAATCTCTGGATCTACTGGTCCGATTTACTATCTTTTTGATTTGTATGAAAGCTGCATTTTTCAGAAGTGCTATAGGCTATATAACATTACACTACACACATGTACTAATAAATTAAAATACTTTCTAATTTGACATGCAATTTATACTGCCATATTACTAACAACCGTCGTTGCTAAGAAACGGTTTGCAAAGTTTGTTTGTTGTTTTAAGAAAACGTCACCCAAAATGAACTTATATTTTGATATTCATCCTTATGACAATAAATATAATAGTCACTTTTAGCATTTGAATTATATTTATTACTTTTAGCATTGAAATTATAGTTTACTGTATAACATTCTAATAAATAATTAAGGAGATGTCACTGATTCGGAATGACCCAGCCTACGAGTGGTAGGTATAGTATGACCGACGCGAACGGGCAGATGACGTTGACGGTTTTATAAATTTTCATACATTTTCGAACTATTATTAATTTTTATGTAATTTTTTGCACTTAACTTAACTTTAGGTACTTTTTCTAATATTAAGAATATCCTTTAGTTTGTTCATTTCAAATAACTCAGATATTTTTTCTAATAATATGTTTCTACTTATTATTCTTTTTGATTATTTAGGCTTATATTTTCTTACTTTTTCTATTGAAAACTGAAAATAATTTCATAAATATATTTAATAAATATTCTTATAGTTCAAGCAGGCGTAGCCGTGTCCGGGTCCACTAGTTTATTAATATAATAATATAAATGCCTACCATAGTTGCCGTCTTAGATTCTTTGACGTAACTACGTCTGATCGAGATAGTCTGCGATATGATAACGACATTAATTGTATTTCTTTGACGTCTGTACTCAATGAAGGATCTAAAAACAAATTATATGTTTAATATCTAATAAATCTTATGAACATTATAAATATTGTTATTTCATAATACGCGCGTGACGTTTTACAATTTATTATCATTACACAGGAACTTTACATAGTTTCTATGCATCAATAATATTAGATCGTCTATAGATATATTTATTTGAGTTTCCTCTCTCATTACTCGCACAAAACAGGGTACGCAAGGGGAACCTAGTGTTAAAACATTTTGTTCCCGTTTATCCGCCGAATTTTGGAGGCATTGCGTGTTGAACGGCGGAATTCAACGCCGCGCTTTGTCTCCATACTAGAGCGAAGAAATGAAAATATTAATTTAAATAAATATTATTTTATTTGTAGGTATTTTTTTCTCAGTGACGCTTCTTTAATGTAACATTTGAATAGACATGGTTTCGATGAAAGAATGGCAATAAAATACGATTCATTGTGAACTAACATTGTATTACGAACTATTTTATGATCAGATAATATTTCTATTCTATAATTCTTTATCTGTCATTGTCAAAGTCTGAAAAAAATTGTGTTGTACAGTGTATGACTGTAAACGCTACACGTTGTGGGTTCGATTCCCATTTAAGTAGAAATGTGTCTTAACACTAGCCTCCCTCTGCCTACCCCGCTATATGCGGGATACAGCGTGAAACTGAAAAGAAAAGAAGATAAATGATAAAGTAAAAAAATTTCAGTGCACATGCTTTTGTTAATTCAGTAAACACCTTGACGGTGATGACGGCCGCGCCAGAAATAAGTTTATTCACGCCATCTACGTACTCGTACTCTGAAACGTCAGGCATAGATTTGACGCAAGAAATGTTAATGACTTTATATAAACACTGAATCTTAGAACAATGCTGATGTTTCAGTTTCTTCTTAAGTTTCATGTGTTTTGAAATAAAACGGAACGTAACTTTAGACGTTATTCACGTCACGTACTTTAGCATACTACTTATCTACGTTTTTCTATACAATTATTATTTAAATGCATAATTTAAAATTAATTTTAATTTATAGGTGTAATACTTTTGAATTTGGACACAGGTGTACAAATAAAATACAGTCATATTTATTTGATATTTATATATAATTTATAATAATATATTCTTATTAAGGTTCTAATAAAAATATTTTATAACAAAATAGAATATAACATGACCTATGTTTCCTTTTGAAGCTCTCAAGTCATGAGTGAGAACGCTGTATACTATTTTATTTAGAAGCATTTGTCTGTATATTTACCGTAATAGTCCCAAGAGTCGCGGCCTTGCTCGACTAACTTTCAAGGCACTGAGTCTAAAAGAGGATCTTATAGGATACGTGACTGGAACTGGGGATACGTGAATTGCATATATTAGAAATTCTTTATTCATATGAATGTGTTGTATAATATTTTATAGTTATTATAATACATAGTACAGACTGGTTTAGATAGAATCTTTATAAAAAAATATGCAGAAGCTTAAATTCTTTGCGAGGCGTGTGATAGGTTTGTGTTACAATAATCTTGATATCTCAGTGATAATACTATAAACATAAGTCCTTTCTTCTTAAGCCTTATCGTGTTTGCTGAGGCGACAAGTAAGATATCCTATTTTACTATAATTTACGTAGAATCTATTTATCTAGTACATTCTTGTAATGAAATTCACGTAATAATAGTCAAATTTATGTCAAATATTAAGAAGCAAATCACTATTGGGTTAAGAGAGACAGAGAATTTCCATACGGACATATGTATATCATCTAAATTATACAAAACAAATTTCGGTAAATAAAAAATGAATGATATTATATCAATTGAGAACAATTAGCATCTTACTCTAATGTTTTACGATATTTCATTGTTAAAATAATTTTCATAAAATCAAACTTTTTCTAATACATTTTTTAATCTCTTCATAACATATAATGTAGCTACTTCTGTTTTTATTTATGTAGTCGAAACTTTAAATATTTCACACTTCCTAACAAAGCTACCTGAGTTTCACACCTAAGGTAATCTCTGCATAATTCATGTCTCTGTAAGAGTGTTTCGCATCTTGGAAAATTTCGCCGTGAATTAGGGAATTTCGGAGTACTTAAAACTAATATAATATTAAATACATGATTTACCGGTAAGTTTCTTTAGATATAGTAAAAAATATAAACAATTAGCATAAGAATGAGAAATCGATAGGCATTCTCTATTAATGGTCAGCGAAGCAATTAACACGCAACGCAATGTACAGTGCTTACCTACTACAAAGTATAACTATAATAACAGGGTATTTGCTTAAGATAACACATTATACGACGGTGTTACGATGGTGCGGCGTTGAATTCCGCCATTCAACACGCAAAAAAGGGAAACATAATATAACTATTGAAGATATTGCTTTCAAAATCAGGTTAATTATTATATTTACATATTTATATAACTGCAATTGATTACTATAGCATTTGTAAACAATTAGTATGTTACATTAACTCATATCGCAAACGGGAAAACACTATTTGTATATACAGAATTCAATTTATATAAGTAATATTTTAACTTGTTATTGAGTAATGTGGAAAAAGTATGTTTTATTTATAAACTTACTCTATATAATAATTATTTCTTTGTATAGATAGTTCTCATTAATTTTATAATATTTCTTACGTAATTAAAATACAACACAGACAGAGGTCGTAGCAGAGGGCTTAAGCGTGTAACTGTAAACGCGACAGGTTATGGGTTCAATTCGATGAAATATTTTCTTCGCTCTGGTGTTGGTTCTGAAGCGCGGCGTTGTGTTCCGCCACTCAATACGCAATGCATACAAAATTCGGCGGAAATGGTGAATGGAGTGTCTTACCGCTAGATTCCCTCTGCTGTGTATGGGATACAGTGTAAAGCTAAAAAAACTTAATAACTTTTCATAATATCGTTAATAATACGTTTCACCGTCAAATTAGAAATTAGTGCTTGCAATCTTTGTACGTATCTAATCTATTTTAAAGATTGAAGTGCCAAAAGTATTAAATATATTTTAGTATCAGAATGATCTAAAAACGAGACATTTGCGTCACACATTCTTTATTATAATATAAAGAATTTCCTGTAATAGAAACAGATGATGTTTCATATTTGAATGATAATTAAGTAAATCAAAAATATGATTTTTTATGTACAATTGTACATTATAAAATGCCTACATTTATATTGCAATTTTTTTATATTATAACTATCGACTCGCTAGTTTTATTATTTTTGTGATCTAATAAGTAGGTAATAACGTTATAATTTTAAAAACAATGTCCATACATTTCATGGCTAAAGTTATTTGTAGCAATATTATCGCATGCAATTATTGACATAATTTTTAAATTGTGAATCCATTGAAATAAAACAAACACTAACTATTAGGCCAATATCCAATAGTGTAAGCTGCATTCATAGCATCATTAAGGTTTCCGTCGGTTCTGAGATTAGCGTGAACAAACAGACAAACATACAAAAATTCTAAAAAATATTGTTTTGAACTCTATTAAATTAACAAATGTCCCCAGTCGTATAGATATCGAATACCTTTCAAACGCTAAAAATGTTAAAGAATGACTTAACATTTTAATTTAAGAAAATCTATTTGTAACGCTTATAATTAAATAATAGATATACGAGTATAAGAAGATCCGAAGTGCGTCACCTACGATGTGTTTACATTATATGTTTTATGGTAAGCGATTATCTTCTGGCAACGGGCGAGGACGGGCGAGGACGGGTGACGGGCGGTGACGGCGCGGTAGTAAACATGCACCAAGTTCATGGGACATGCACCAACTACCCGCGCCCACTGACTTTCCACGCTTCTATTAAACAACCCTCGCACTTTTCCAACGATTGCGTCAATAGTCGGATAGCGCAGGCGATGTTTGCGTCTGAGCGTTTATAAATAGCATCGCCTGGCGAAAATTTTAACAGTCATCGATTTATTTTAGAAGAAACTAAATAAGTAAATACAATAGTATTAAATAAGTGTTTGGTTCACGTGTGCTTTGTTTTCACGCAGTGCAGGACGGACGCGGTGTCTATTTCGAATAACGGTATGACGGCTTTGGAATATTTATAATCAAATTCGTCACTTCAATGGATTTGGAGCTAAGTAAAGAGCGAACGCTTCGAATGAAATATTTATATAAGATTATTTTCGGCACATATTATTATTTAGTTGGGGATTTATTTATTTGTCGACGAGCGTCATTTCTCATCCTCATCCTCTTTCAGCATGTGAAAGCCATTACCAATATTTTAGTCCGAATGACGCATTTGAATGTTTTCATAAATGAGACAAATATTAAATGTTTTTTCCACAAATACACGTGATTGTTGCTTACGACGCTAGAGAATGTTTTGAAAAGTGGAAGAAAATTTCAAAGATAATTTTCTCTTTTTTTCTCTCAGTTTCACCCTGTATTTCTCATGTAGAAGGGTAGGCAAAGGGAGCCTAACGTTAAGACACTCCGCTCCTCACATTCCCTCGAGCGGGAATCGATCTCACAACCGCCGCACCTACAGTTACACGCTTGTGCCTCTGCACTACGACTGAGTTCTATTCTTCTGTAATCTTATTTTAATATACTTTATACTACACGAGACGTTAACGGTAGAAATGACGAGAATATTTTATGCAATTATGTTCTCAACGTAGTAGGTTGAGCGTTTCACAAATATTTGTATTACCTATATCTTGACGTTTCTAAATGATATTATCTATTGTAATGTAAACGTAAATCCCACAGAAAACCAATCTTGTTATATAAAGTCTTCCTTCCTCCTGGCATTAATCCCGGCTATTGCCAGAGTCCGCCCGCCTACTCAACCTACTCCACTTTGCACGGTTTTTTGCGTCCTCGGTGGTTAGACCATTGGCTCTCATGTCCTGCATCACGACATCCAACCAGCGCTTCCTTGGGTTTCCGGGAGGTCTCACTCCAGGAATTGATATAGCAAGGCACTTGCATCCGACATAGTTCTTAGGCTGGCGCGTAACGTGGCCAAACCATCTCAGGCGACGCTCTTGGAGCTTAAATCTTGTAATATGAAGTAGCGACTTACCAATTTAAGTTCAGTTTTTTATTGTTAGCCTATTTCAAATTATTCCTTCGAATAAAAAACAACGACAACACGAAGCATGCTCTTTTCTTTTCTTTTTTTCATAATTTCTTTTACATTGGACGATCTAGACAAGAAGATATAAGCAAGAAGTAGCTAATTGTCTACTCTTATCTTCCGCATGTATAATAACTAGCATCGCGTGTATTAGAATATGACATTAATGAGTCACGATCCAATTACTCTAAGACAGCACCTTTGATGCGAGTTGGTCACAGTTTTACAGTCAAATTGTTATTTAAAATTTACTAATGCAGTTAGCAATAACTTCTTAAGGTAACTAGTATTAATCCTACAATTAAAAAAAATATATATTTTCGTTTCGTCTATTCTGTTAAATTATTATAATAGAAGTATACATTGTATTCGTATTTGCCTACTAATTGTATAAATAAAAAAAAATGTTTGGGTGAACCCGTTAATCTGAGGAATACTGGTATGAATCAGAAGCTTCTTTATATGTTGGATAGTTTATGTATCGATAAATAGCTATGATTATATTACGTCATTTAAATCTTTTTAATACAACCCTCTGTACCTACGATGAGGTACCTCGGGCACTTAGAAAAATCTAGTTTAAATATAAAATAAAATATTAAGAACTGAACAGAATCTAATGCTATATTACTTCCTAGTATTCTTATATTTGATATATTTTCGTACTATAATATGATTTACATACATTTTCCTTTTTTTTAACACACGCCAGCAATGTCGATTTTCCTATTAGCTATTAGCGTATAATTTATTAGTAGCGCGCGTCTTTTACGCAAATTGTACATATATGATATATGGTAACATGAATTTTGCAAGTCAATGTTAATATTTGGCTTAAACATCACAATGAAATTGGCAATCATAAGATTATATGTATATTTTTTTATAGTCTATTACGTTTAATGTAAAAATTGTAGCGTACATTTAATTTTTTTGTCAGCCAAATATCTTGCCAACTACATTTTTACTGAGAGTTTTTTTTATACCTAATATACGAGTAAATGGTTAATTTCGATATATATGTAGATATATTATCTGTGAATTATTAGACCATGAATAAAAAGATGCCTAGTTCTAAAGATTTAATGAATTTGATTTCGAAAGCCTTCCGGACATTAGGCATTTACGTAATATGTTATTTTTGTATTATTATTTTTTATTTTTTCAATTTTAGAAAGGCAATATTAAATTTAATATTTAATAGACCTGTACTTGAACTTTATATAAAGTTTTGCAAAAGTGACGTTTGAATAATATAAGGCTAATATGATTTCAGTGTAAACGCGAGCCATTTTCATGGTTCGACGGCTCTGATACAATGCCAAGGCGTCATTTCCGTCATAGCGTCCCCTGACCTTTTCAATGGGGTTAAATCTACCTTTGTATGACGTCAGTAGAGTTTCGTTTTTGTCTGTAAATTGCTGGAGCGTGATGTTAAAATTAGTTTAATCTAGTTTAAATCTAACTGTACCTATGAAATATATTTACCTAGATTGTTATTACTTTTTTAGTATACACTAAAATTATACACTAATATTATTCTTAAATAGGTATTATAATATTTTCAAGTTCTATTAATAGTCATTAGATATTTCATGAAATAGTTACAAAACGCTTAACTCATAATACATTTTTATGATTATTTCAGATTGTGAATCTTTAATCCGCAAAATGCTTGTTCTGGAACCAATGAAAAGGTATACCATAGATCAAATAAAAAAACATCGATGGATGTCAGTGGAGCCCTACACAGCGCCTACAATCACTGCCGATCCTATGCGGAGTCCAGCACATGTGACCCACCATACTCAAGAGCCGAACGAGCAAGTCCTCAGACTGATGCAAAGTTTAGGAATAGATCCTGTTAAAACTAAAGAAGTGAGTGCGTTTTCGATTATCAGTGGTGTTATTTTTTTTGAAATATTTATTCTATAATGTCCACTTATTACACTTTATATTTGTAAATACAAAATGGGGCATTCTACCACTTTATAATTACTTGTAATATAAAATCGTAGTTTCCCCTAAAGTAGGTACTATTTTGATATTATATTAGCTATTTCTCATATCTTATCATGGTGTATGGTAACATTGTGACTTCCTTTCTTTCAATTCAGATTTAAATTCACAGCAATCGTTGACGTCATTTATCCATAATCTATATGTTATTACGTACGACATTTTAAGATACATAAAGCGGAGTATACTAGCATCCAATCTCGACTAGTATTGACACAATGTGTTTTATAGAATCGTTCAAACAGTTATAAGCTGTGCGTTGTCTGTTAGTGAATCAATTAGCAACTTCGCTTGCGCAGACGTGGAATTTGAAATATGGATGTTTTTATGGTCACGCTTACTCTACATGAGAAGGATACATGTCCACATGCATTGTAGGCAGAGGGAACTTGGGAACCTTGTGTTAAGACACTTGCGTTTTCCACTTTACGCTTAATTCACGAGGCGTTAGGTGTTGAGTGGCGAAACTCAACGCTCGCTTTGCCTCTGAAAATATTAAATATTTTACTCTCCCGAGAAGGGATCCTTACAACTTGTAATTTTACAGTCACTCTTTTACCCCCATGACGGCCATGACGGCCTCTACAACAAAACACCCACAACCCAAAAGTAGAAGTATAGCTAAATGTAGTAGTAGTAGCCAAGCTCCGTCGGGAGTGTGACACACTGTGTTTCACCACAGAGTCTTCGCTCGAACAGTTACGACCACCACGCGGCCATCTACCTGCTGCTGCTGGAGCGGCTGCGCGCGCGCGCCGAGACGCGTCGGCCCTCGCGCAGGGAACATGATAGGCGGGAACATAACAGGTCAGTTGGAGTTCTAGTTTTTTTTCAGCTTCGTGCTTTATCTTGCTTATAGGAGGAGTTAGCCGGTAGGTAGAAAGAACGTAGTGTTAAGACATAACGTTCACCACGCTACGATAGAGTTCGAGATATATTGAGTGGTGGAAGTCAACATCGCATTTTGTTCTACCTGAACGGGGAAATAAGAATAATTAATTTCCACCAGTAGGCATCGAACTCACAATCATCGCTCTAATAATCGGAAATGATACGTTAATTTGTCATATGTATTTCATAAATTGCACTAGGCCAATAGACATATTCTTATAATATCAAATATTTTGAGAATTTCAATTAACTTAAATATACTTATTTTATACTACTTATTTTATATTTATTAACTTAAATATACTTAATTATATTTAAGTTAATAAATATAAACTTTATTACATAAATAGAATTAGTCATGGTAAGTAAATAAAAACCCGGTATTGCCTAATAACTATGTGCGACCTACAAATATCTAGAATGCCGCTATTTTATAGATATAAAACATAGTTATATAAAATATTTCATTCGTTTTTATTACAATTGATTATTGTCATATGAAATGTAGATTTTTGTATAAGATAATGTTTATTCTTACATCATAATCTTCATGCATTTGATGCACTCATTAATTTTTTAAACGGAAATTGCTAAAGTATAAATTTACTGGCCCATTCTCTTTTTACGATCTAATGAGGTACTGTAATTTACTTGGCGAAGGTTAACATAACATTTGAGTCTTTTAAAAGTATATTAAATTAATTTAAATGCAGAACGTGAGCATTGATTAGTAAAATTAAAGAATTTAGTTTTAGTTGATATTTATGGGCACACGATCCATAAATTTTTAAACTTTTCTTCATTATTAATATTATTATCTGAAATTAGACTAGAATTAAAAAGTCTCGAATTCCGGCTTGACTCTAGGTTCTCTCTATTAGCTGTACAAACCGTAAATTTTAAAATAATAATTACGTAACAGAGTAAACTTTAACAAACTGTAAAATTAATACCCATAATTACTATTATATGGTTAATAATAACAGAAATAACATAAAACACATTCTATAACATGTAATACACTTATACAATCATAAATATTCAGATATTAACGATATATTTTTAGCTTCACGCTGTATCCCGCATATAGGAGGGTAGGCAGCGGGAATCTAGTATTATGCCAATCTGTTCCCTACTTTCTGCCGAATTTCTGAGACATGACATTCTGAGACGTGTGGAACGATTGAACCATACTTTGTCTTGTTACCAGATCGAGAAAATAAAAGTATTAAATAATAAATCTTTAATTAATTATAAAAATAATTAATTTTAGATTAAAATAAATAATTACTTTAGATTAAATAATGACATTACTAAATAATTCCAGATTGCTTCACACGGGAGAGCGCGATTTCAACAGATCAGTGCCCACTGCCTCCGACTCGTCGTCAGCGGAAACGCAGAGGCTGCTCTCCCTCGCCGGCGTCAATATGACCGAACAGAGACTTCTGCAACGAAGTACTGATTCGGAAACGCACCGGAGCTTTCTAGTCGCTAATATTGATAAACATGATGATTCCAAGCTACTGTCGATGAGGAATGTCGATCAGAGACCCGAGAGGCTCACAACTTATGAACAACAGCAGAACATATTGAAGCAATCGAGTGAGGACTGTCGAAGGTTGCTCCAGCAATCCACCACTGTGGGTCCTGAACCACAAAATAAGACAGATACAAGGCTTTTAACTTCGTCCAGCTTTGATTCGAAATGTGCTATCGAAGGCGGCCGGTCCACTTTGACGACTGAACAAAACGCCATAGCCACTTTTCTTCAAAACTCCGCGTCGGCAACTAATTTTAATGCGGAAACTATTAAGTTACCGAGTTCTACGACGTTTACTATGTGTTCCGAAGCCGCTAAACTTATGAATACTTTACAACAGTCACCACTGCCCTTGAAGGGCACAGTTAACCTTAGTACTAGTCCGATACCGAGCCAGTTCACCGATACTAAGTTGACCAGCGTTTTGGAACAACCGAAAGCCCTAGAATCTAGTCGGCTAGTCGCGCAAGCACAGCAACAAGAAAGGTTGCAAACAAGTACACCTCCTTTTAAAGAATATATGAATATTCCAAGTTACTCATACTTGCAAAATACTGGTATACAACCGGTTTCCTCCGAAGCAAACTATTCTAACTCAGCTACTGGTGATTTATTTCCTAATATCTTATACAGGCCTGACAGTAAATTTTCCTTAAATAGGTATACAACAGGCCAGACGTATAACCAAGTATTACCAACGACCTCAGAGCCGACAAAATTTCAACAACAATATTCCTCGTCAACCGACGAAGGCTGTGAGACCGATATGGAGGAAACTAACACGAGTGGGGTTCAAAATCGATTAAGTTCTTACGCGAGTTCTAGTTCCAGTAGTGGAGTGGTCACTTTTTTTAACAATAAAAGCCTCAGCCAAAACTTAAGTTGCGATTCGTCACAGAGCAACTTTTCGACTTTCGAAAGCATCGATTACCAGCTTTCCGATTGCTCGAGTGAACTGGCTAGTAGCTTGCCAAGCTGCACTTCTAATGAAGATAAGCTTGCATATGAGAACTCTTCCCTTGTGAATACTAGTCCTATGCATCCTTGTGTGTATATATCCTCGTATAACAATAAAACAGCCGGCACAGGATTTATTGCAAGGCACAACCCTATTAATTATCAATCGGCAAACAAAAACTGCACTCGCGCTATAACACGAAGTCCTGTGGATTTTAGAGAAGGAAGGCGAGCGAGCGACGGGCTGGTCGCCCAACAAGTTGCACAATCAAATGACACACAAAAAACCACTCTCGCCTTCAATAGCCAGAGGTTAAACGAAAATTGCAAGGCAAAAGGGGTTTTAGAACTTCACCTAGTTCAAAAGGAAGCGCAGAAGCTCAAAACACAATACCAATCCTCGCTCCCCGCTGAGGAAATGACACAAAGACAGATACAGCACAACCAATTCGCGGCTAACTTCACTCCTCATTACTTAGATTCGAAGAATCCCACTAAAAGGATAAGTTTACCGGAGACGTTTAATTATTCGAGCACGTCGCCACCCATGCCGGCAAGTCCTAAAATTACACTGCAAGATAATTCGGAATTATGTCACTCGTCGTTGTCTCAAGTAAAGCCTCCCCTCCAGCAACAGTTAATGCAGCACAGGCTCTTTCAACAAAAACGACAACTTTTACAAAAACAAATGACTCCACCTAATTTACACGAAATGAGCGCCCTTCACAATTTACAAGTCGGTCTAAGTAGACGCCAAATGTTAAGACAACAAAGCTATAAAATAGCGCAACAACAACAAATTCTACCACCATTGCCGTTGACCGAATCGGAAAATAGAGATTTGTTGGCATTCCAAGCTATTGTCGAGGATCCTAATCGAGTTAAGCCAAAAGATGATGAAGAATCTAAGTTTTATCAGGGCTCAGTGGATATTATACACAAGGAGAGACTAGGGAATGAGAACTGGTCGAATTTGCCGTCTAGTTTGCAAAGCGCTTGTCAGATATCGGAGATACTATTCCAGCCGCAGACCTGCTACCAGGTATTCCAACAGATCAACTAGTACACGTAGATTTATATTAGTTGAAATTTTGTCAAAAGTTAATTTGAGACCCCATCGTAGGTTAAATTCCCAATGGAGAGAATGAAGTCTCTTAACACTAGGTTCCCTCAGCATATCTTGCTATGTGCTAAAAAATAACAGTGTTTTTTGTGTCGATTATTGCTCAATAATTTCACTGTTAACGCTTCTAGTTCCAAATAACTAAAACATTTTAACTTCAGAATATCAATCGATCGCGAAAAATATACACGTACACGTATTTAGATGCACGAAACACATTCGTAGTACACTATTGGTATTCTAAAACTATATTTGGCAATATTTTGGCATATATATTTATATTGGTTATATAGAACGTAAATAGTGAAATTATCGAGTAATAATGGACAAAGACACCATTAATAATATAAATTACGTCAAATAATTTAATGACTTTTACCCCTTTTTAAATTTGTGTACTTACGTGACGTGACTCACGTGACTGTGACGTTTGCACTTAGTAATTATTAAATTGACACACATTATAATATTTTGAAAAATAATGTTACAAGATTTAGGACCCCTCCCCATCCAAGACACGTCTTCGATTCCCCCTACCGTCCTTAACGTATGACGTATTATATAGATGGCCTCGAAATTGTTGGCCTCTTTTGACAAAATTTTAAGGTTTGATATATTACATGTATGTTTGTGTACTTTACGAAAAGATGTGTTCGGAGCATAATGACTAATGTATAACAAATCATTAGTCAGCAGCTAGGACAATGGTCTCATAGTAGTCATATTTTATTAGTTAGTTTGAATAAGATTTATTCACCAAAGGCATGGAATCTAGAATGCATGACAATAACTAGTGCTTTAAAAATAAAAAAAAATTAAATAGTCACGTGATCACCATAAAACTGCCGATATGATAATAAAAAATTATACGCCACACGATATTGTCGATAGTAGTAGCTATACATGAACCTTTTTAGATATGTTTACATTTCGATATTAGAATTAGGGTTGCCAGTCGTAATATAATATTATACTATTTTTCAGGTTTGTGTGCTATATATTGTATACTATTCAATGATTAAATTCAAATATTAAAATAGCAGCACATTTTTAAAATGCTAAATATTTTCTATTGCAACTATTTCGGCATAGAGAAAGGATATTTACGGTTATAAATTAGAAAAATGGACTAATATCTGACTAATTAAAATGTGCTTTGATATTATATACATTTATTAGCAGTGCACTATATTTTAAGAGCTTATGTTGGCAACTCTAATTAGAATTGTATTCACTATTTACAGAACATATACTCAATATACCAGAGCGTTACATTCGTTCCTTCATATATAAATTCCGCTGTACATATATAATAAATAAATAAGCTTGCCAAATATTGTATTATATTAATTGTATGAGGTATAATTATGATATAGCATTTTGTATTGTAATGCAAGCGTCTATAAATGTTCCTACCTTCGTTCATAGCCCAAAGTACATATTTGATTAGTTATAGTGACTATTTATTATAAATATCGTCAGTCGGTAAATTTCAATGTATAAGTCTGTTTAGAAAATTCTTATTATTTGCTAACTATAATATTACAATGTTTTATGTAAGATGTGATAGCTTTACTTAGTAGCAAGTTTTATTTAAAATACAAGTAAATGTAACATTTATAATAGTTTCTTGTTTTATTTTATCACCTTATTATTTGGCTTTTTTTTTTGTAGATGACACAAATGCATGAGTATTGCAAAGTTAGTTATATAGTAATATATAATTTAAAAAAAAAAATAGTGCAATTAACATAGATTAATATTCCATATAGCATGAATATACATTTGAAATTAAAAAAGAATTTAACTTAATTAATGTTAATGTAGCAGGATTTGTACCTGTATTGCTTGGACATTATAATCACTTTAGCCAATTAAGTTATATATCGAACTTTTGTTATAACTTTTATTGTCGTAAGTAAGTTTGATTTTATACAACTACGGAACGATTAATTCAGAAATAATTAGTTAAAGTATTCTTCGTAAATTTTAGCTCTATAATAACATAGTGTAAATGTATGGGAATGTCCTTAAAATTTTAATTGCTATTAAAAATTACTTGCGTACATTATTTTATTTACAAAATCTATTCATAGCTTAAAAACTAATTATAAATTTCAGCCCAACTGGCAGGGTCATAGCCTGCCTCCTACAGCCAGCATGCTGCCTCTAAGCGAAAGCCCTATACTGGAATTAACTGAACAAATGGAATCTATATAATTTAATCATAAAAAAATAAGGATGTTTTTAATTTAACGCAAATTCGATGTCGCTAATAATTTTATTAAGGACTTTTTTTCAACATTTGAAAAGATCTGAATGAAATGAAAGTATAGCTTATAATTTCGTTATATTTAACAGTTATGCTCGTTTCGTTTTCAAGAAATACTATAACGACATAACATAAATTAAAATTGAAAGAACCAATTAATTATAAATTAATTTAAAAGGCGTTCATTTTCGATCCATTAGATTTAAATTTGCACATTCCAGGGTTAGGGTAACGGAGCTAGTGTGGATGAATGATAAATTTTCCGAGCAAATGATGCAAGAATGGGTTAGTTACGAGTAGGTACTAAATATGTATTTGTTAATTAAATATTTATAGTGGTAAGCAATGCGACAATATGATAATAGGTTAAATTGTTAATCCTGATTGAAATATTTTTATTGTGATCTATGAAATCGTAATAGTCATCTGTAAGTCGATTCTTGATAAAATGTGAAGAAAACCAAGAGTGTTCTTGTTCTTTTTTATTTTACTGGCGTTTTAAATGCACTTACAATTACAACCAAATGTTAAATGTTGCAATAAAAAAAAATGGCAACATTGAATTTCTAATTTGTAATAATTAACTATAGGTGACTATTACACATAGACGAGTCCCTGTACATAAACTACCTCTTAATAAATAATTTTCGTGAAACAAGACTGAATTCAGTGTCAATTCAGATCAGTGGCAACCCTACCATCCACGGGCTAACTAATAAGTTGGATTTAGTTATTCCATCAAATATTCCGTTATATTTACGATATTGTATCTCGTAGCCGTGTGTATTTCCTTAGACTATAAACATTTTATCCCATTTTAGACACTTTAAAACGATTAGACATATCAATTTGTATAGCAATAATAGATTTAATTTGCATTTATACTTGTTTATTTAGCAAAAAAAAATTGTAGATTGCCATATTGTTTACACGTTCATATTTACGATGTGAAATCTTATACTTAATTACTGGAAATAAAAAGTAGTCATTGTAAAGCAAATTGTAAAAGTAATTGCGGGATTTTAATCTTATCAAATATACGCGTGGAATCAATCAGTTCACAATATCACTTAATGATTTCACATAAGTTATACATAATATATATATAGATACAATTCACGATAATATTGTAACAATTAAAGGTGTATGAAGCTTTATTGAACAATAACTTACATACGTAAGAAAAAAAAACATTTTTGGTAGATTTCTAATAACTTATTTAGACGGACGTAGCATAGGTGTTTGGAAGCTTTTACACGATAGATATATTGCCACTGTATTATATTCCGTCATTATTATAATATAATACCTTCATGTTAAACGCATTTATTTTTAGGTATCTAGAATTGTAGAACATTTTATATAATTTGGTGAGAGTTACAATGAGGATTGAGGGCATATCACACTCCGCTTGTACCGTTCGATCGTTTAATACGTCCAGCGTAGAGTTAGGTAACGTACGTTCTCCAAATGATATTTATATAATTTGACTTCAGTATTAGTAGTAATGAAATTTGGGATAATAAAAAATGTTTTTTTTATTATCAAAATTTGGCAGTCGAGTGTGATTTTCTGTAGTGAAACAACGAGGAAGCTTGAGATTGTTAAATATGGATTTGGTCCGAACTATAATTTTTGTCAGTTTTCTCGAAAATTTACTTTCATAGAAGAATATCGTTCGCTTCTAAGTTTAATTATACGTAGGGTGTTGATTTTATTGAATGGATATCAACTACCGTAACATATGGACATGATAATACGAATACCGGACTTAAAAAAATAAAGACAAAATATAAAATATCAATTTAATCATTGCCATTGAATAGCGATCATTTAAATATTTTTTCTATATTCTTATATTTCTGCAAACATTGTTCTTTTAATTTGGATTTCATTTTAAATATTAGGTACACTTTGTCATTGTTTTATTTATTGCCTGTACGGACGATATTTTCTATGGAAGGAAAGAACAGCTATAATACCAACCTAGTTGCATCCAAATCTGTTTTTAGTGGTTTTTTGTTAGTGCCGTTTCGGTTGTGATACTGCCATAAAAGATAATGATTGTTTATAACCTATAGAAAAAATCGAAATACAATACTTCAATACATAATCATGTTCTTTTTTTATATTTTTTTCCCACACCTCTTAAATGAAAATAGAAATAATTGAAAACGCCATATGGCAGGTGACGTCTAGGGCAATACTTGTGGGTTTTAAAATGACACTTCGTGGAGTATAAAATATTACTAATAGTGAAAACCAATATTAAAAAATGAGGCCAGTCACGGCGCAGGAGCACAAGGGGGTGACTGTAAACGTGACTGGTTGTGGGTTTGATCACCACTCGTCCATTATCTTTCATTATTATTCTCGTATTTTCATTTATTCGCTCTAGTGAGGAGGTAAAAGCGCCGCGTTGAGTTCCGCCACTCAACACACAATACCTCCAGAATTCAGCGGAAATAGGCCTCCCTACCCTCCTGTTTGTGGGATCAGGGATACTGCGTGAAGCAAGAATGTTAAAAATATTTAATATAAGATTTTATTGCGTACTTGATCCGTGGGAATTCCCGTATAAAAATATGTTATATGTTGCTCCATATCCCTTTCTGTGAAATCGGTTCAGCTGTTAAATTGGTACGGACAAACAGATAGAAAAAAATATTTTGTTTGTGTTTTAGTATCGTATAAATAGATGTATGCACTTGAAAAATACTATTAATTTGAAACCACAAACAGACAGTTTAATTTCATTGATATGTATAGATTAGGTACTGTTATTAAATATTTTTATCAGTTGCTGTTTTTCTTGCTCGGTCTGAGTTAATAAAGTGCGTCTTTAAACTATATACGACGAATATAATCCTTAAATCAATTTTAAAGAGTAGGTACATCAATAAAATTTTAATATTTATGACATTAATAACGAGGTAATTTGTACTTAACTGACACTTTGAAAGCCATATCTAATATCTATACAAAACTTTTAATAAAATTAATCCCGTCAGAATCCGTTTTAAGCTAGCTGTGACCTATCGTAGACTAAATCAGTTTAATCAAGTTTCCTTTTTCATGACATAACAAAATCCAATTGTAAATAAATAACAATGCTGCTAGACAAAAACCATTATCTCAGTTTAAATTACAGTGTCTGTCATTGCTATCTATTGAAAGAAATATATTTTTTATCATTATTATCATGCGAGTTATTTAAAGCCATCGCAAGTCACTTTTTTTGTTGGAAGTGCGTGTTTATAAAAATGGCCGCCAAAGTAACGGATTTAATTAAAAATATCGAACGTTTAACGTATTCATACGAAATAACACCGGGTGTAAATGAAGTTGAACTAGATAATTTACAATTTGTGCCTTTATTTTTCTCTATAACATGGCACTCGCACCAACATCAGTGTAAAAATTTAGAAACACCACCTTTAAGGTTAGCAAATTATTTAAGAATCAAAAAGAAACATGTTTTATTGCATATTTCTTGTACCAGTTTGAGAAAAGGTTTTCTACATGATTTATTAATGGAACTGAAACAATTAGATATATGTAACTTATTTATTATAACTGGAGGTTAGTAAAATTTTCGTCATATTTTTTTCATAGTATATAATTGCAACATTAATGAGGCCTTTGTTAACGTTTGTGAGAATATATTTTGCAGAAAACTTCATTCCCAGCGAATCGGACTTTAAGAATAGTACAGAATTAATACGTTATATACGACATCGTTTTGGAAATTATTTTTGCATTGGTGCAGCTGGATTTCCTGGTGATGACGAAAAATTGTTACTTCTCAAAGAAAAAGTTGATGCAGGAGTTGACTTTTTAATAACGCAGGCATTTTTTGACGACGGTATTTACAAAATATTTAATGAGCAATGTAAAGCTATGAATATTCACATACCTATCATACCTGGTATTTTCCCGTTTGAATCTGCCAAGGAATTACAGGTAATTGTAAATTTATGTAAAATCAACTTTACATCAGATTTAACTGATTTAATACATTTCACACCAGGAAATGAAATTATTTTAAATTTAATTGAAAATCTTAAAGTTAAAAATGACGTAAACCATTTACATTTTTTTACTTTGAACAAATTTCAAAGAACAATAAAAATTATTAAACAGATAGATTGTTAATAATACATTTGCTATACGATTAAAATATAACTGAGTAATAAAAAATATATAATTTTAATTACAAATGTGGTTTTATTTCATAATTTCTGTTATTTATATATAAAAGTATTTTGTTGGCCTAGGCTTCATTTGCCGCCACCCAACACATGCTTTCTAGACATATTCACTAAATAAATTCAAGTAAATAAAAATAAATAGGTAATGATTTTAAGAATTTTTTTTCGTATTATTCAATTTTACTTTTACTTGACAGAACAATATTTATAGTACGGATTTGCCTTATTTGAGTATAATTTATCTATACTAAACTCAAATTGTCAAATCACATATGTCAATTTTCTTCTAAGAAAAAGAAGAGGTTATTTTTTGTTCGATTCAATTGTTCTTTTTATATTAAATTAACTGAATCGCAGTCTTATATAACAATTACTTTTCGGAAAGAAGTAAGTAGGTTTAGCATTCACATAGACTTTACACCGTTAAATAGCATATTATCACGTTTTATGTACAAGTCTCGAGTAACAACTTATGCATAAAATAAATTTTGTGTATTAAATTATTAATAGTTAGTGTTGATATTAGTTAAAATTTACGTTTTAGGTGCAAATTAGTCTGAAAGATGTCATTTCCTGATAAACAGCAACGAAAGATATGTTGGGATGCTAGAGACAAGTACTGGGAGTGTCTAGACAGTAACAGTATAAAAGAAAGCACTGAAAGATCGAAAGCTTGTGTTGAGTTTAGGAGAATATTTGAAAAATCATGTCCACCTAAATGGGTTACACACTTTGATAGAAAACGAGATTATAATGTATTTAAGGAAAAAATGCAAAAAGAAGGTTTTGAACCAATTAAAGACAGTGATTAATTATTTAAGTAATTAATTTATCATTTATGTTCCATTGTAAATATAGTTTATTTAGTAAAATTGTTTATTTAAATATTGGCTTTTATTTTACTGTTGTCATAAATCTTAGTTTAAAACAAAAACCAATCTGCATGTTTTAAGGTACTTTTACTGTAGTATTTTTTAAAATAATTATTTTAGTTTAATATGTTAAATAAATAAAAATATATTTGTCAACAGGAATAGTATGGAACCTTTGGAATCTGTTCTACATATCCTTAATCTGTCCACACATGAAATCACTACAGAAAAAATCCAGGTGCATTTATAATTCTTTACTATAAACTTAATCAATAATATTATCTTAACATAAAAATATATTTTTAGAAAACAGAAATATTAAATATAGTAGAACTCATTCACAAGCCTCTTACTAACTGTCCTCTTTCACTATTCCTTTGATGGTTTTCACTAGTTTAAGTTCAGTTATCCATAAACTTTTATAAATGATTTCTAAAAGAAAAGTTTTGAGTTACTTATTAAATATATATGTTTTTTATTTACAGGAAGTACTTTCAACGGCAAGGAAAATAAATGTAGTTGACAACTGTGATCACTATATTAACACAATATTGGATAAAATTTGGTTACATTTAAAAACACAACTCATTGAATTCGACGATCAGTTGTTAATGTCCATATGTCTTTACTCATTTTTAAACCATTCCAAAAATCAAGAACTTCACTTGAGTGAAATCGACAAAGTTATTAAAAATGACATAGGATTAAAAAATAATCATGTCGAAAAGGGGCAAACTCTCTATTTATCTGTCTCGTTAAGCTATGGAATGTTTCAATCATCTTATCTACTACAAAATAAATTGTTGCATAGTAAACAAGATGAATCATTGCACAATGTATTAGATGCTATATATTCACTCACATCAAAAATGGCTTACGAGTACTCCCAACATACTTTTATTATATTTAAAATTATGTCTTCATTTAAAAAAGTTATAGGAACACAATTCCAAAAAAGTTTATTCAATAGATGCTATCAAATAAAAATGTTGAATTTAATTAATCATAATTGGGAAAACCCCATTACAGGAGTTAGAAGTTTAAACAGAATTTTATTTCAAGCATTAATATCAGTATTAGACTCTGATATATATGCAGCAGTTTTATATGAAATAAACAGTTTCTATTGGAATAAGGCAAAGTTTTTAATGCTTGCTGAAATAATAGAACACTATAAAGGAAATATTGAAGAAATAATAACAAAATATAACTGGGTGGAAGGTCTTGTTTACAGTTTATTTAAACCTGGACTTGTGTCGGCCGGAACTGACATGTATAATTCCATTTTAAAGAAAATGTCTTCAGAAAAAACTTGGACATTTATATTTTTGTCTAAAATAATGGAAATACTTAGTGGAACATCATTTAAAGCCATTGAAAATTTTAATAATTATTGGTGTTTGAACACTTTAAAGAAATTTCCTGGCTTAATTAATATTTTTACAAATGAATTAAATATAATGGACAATTCACAATATAAATTATACAGTACTTTATGCATAATGAAACAAGGCAACAAACTTGGCTTAATTGAAAGAACTTGGAATATACCGATAAAAGATGATAAGGTTGTCCCACTTAGCATTGAACATTGTAATACATCTATTAGAATGTTAGCATTCGAAATAATTTGCATTTCTCAAGGCAAGTATATTCCAACAGAAATTGAGTATCAACAAGTGTTAAATTTTTTACATAATAATGTCAATTCTGATTGTACAATATTAAGAATATCTATGATAAATAGTTTAAATTTCTTTCTAAATAAGCTGCACAATTTATATCTTAATAACATAAAAGCCGAAAATGTGTATGATATAGATAATTTAAATAATTTTTGCATTGAATTACAACAATTTGTCGTTGAATCTCTAGATTTCGATGGCAACTATCAAAGAAAAACAACAACTATTAAAATAGTTCACACTATTTTAAAATGTTTCAATGAAATTTCTAAAAAGAAACAGAAAGAGGAAAACAAAAGTATATTAACATTTTTAAGGGAAAACAAATGTTGGGAATTGGACACTAACAAATTCATTTTAAAGCTTATCAGTTTGCTCAAAGATCCTGCAAATGATGTACAACAAGGTGTATTAGAAGTCTTATCACAATTTTACTTAAAGGAATTAAGTGATACTATAATAATTAATCAATTAATTGAAGAAGGCTTCAAATGTATTAGGAGTAAATTTTTTTATGAAATCAGTTGTGGCCATAATATATTTCAGCTTATTATACATATAATATTTATACATAATACTAATTGTCAATTTAAAAAGGCGGAGGATATATTTGAGTTTGCTTATAGAGAAGTAACAAACGAATATAACAATCATAATGGCATCGTACAATCAATTGAAAATGGAAAACAGTTACATTCTTGTTTGAGACTAATTTCAATACTTTTTGCGGCATTCGTTAAAAAATCATACAAATTTAATATCCATAGAGAAAATATTTTAAAATTGCTTGATATTTTAGAACAATTATCTAAACAATTTGTGTGTGAAGATGAATCACAGACAAGTTCAGATTTCTCTAAAGTGAATTTAATGGTTGAATCTTTAATAAAATCTTCTGGATTAATGAGTCATACAGAAGATGAAACCAAAATTTCGGGATTGCATCAAATAGTTTTGAATTCTTTGTGGCTTAATGTTAAGGTATGAAATATCTGAACTTTATATTTTTAGACATTTACGATATATTTTTTACAGGCATTTTAGAGACATTCAGTCCTTAGTGGTGTAATTCAACGCCACATTTTGTCTTGTTACCCAAGTGATAAAATAAAGTAATCTCAAAGTGTGAATCAAATGAAAAACATAATAGAATATAATTTAATTTATTATTTTTAATCAAGTATACAGTGTATATTGTATATTACGACGGAGTTACAGGAAAATAAATAAAATAATATAGTTATTGTTTTATGCAGGCATCATGTGAGTTAGCAGAAATATTGATTCAAAGCTATGAAAATGACACAGAAATCTGTGGAAAATGTTTGGACATTATATGCGATGTTCTAGAAACATCTAGACATAAAGGTGCAATAGAAGCTGCAGGATATACACTTGGTAATATATTTTATATATGTTTTTGAACAATAAATTGAGACCAGTCGTGGCGTAGGGTCGCAAGCGTGTGACTGTAAACGAGACAGGTTATGGTTATAACATAAATAATATAATATGATTCTCACATAATTAAATGACATATTTAATTATTTTATTTCTTCACTCTGGTATCGAGGAAAAGTGCAGTGTTGACTTCTGCTACTTAACACGGCAGAATTTGGCGGGAAGTGGAGTGTCTTAACACTAGGTTCGCTCTGTATACCCTACATCATGCGTTATACAGCGTGAAGCTAAATAAATAAAAATAGCATCAATTTTAAATTTTTGTTTATTATTTCAGGACAAGGAATTAATTTTTTAACCTCATTAAATGAATCCGAAACCTCCAAATTGCCATTTACATTGCTTCAAAAGAAGCTAAATGACTTATTGTTTGAAACATCTAAAATGTCTTCCGTTACAAGAAGAGGCGCTGGTCTTTCAATAATGGTTCATAGAATAGTTAGTAATGATAATAAGAAAGGAAAAGTAAGTGAATAATAATTAGCAATTAACATAAAAAATGCTGCCCTTTTTTTTAGCAAAATGTATGTTATTTAGTATAGACTACTTATAATAAAATCGTAACTGATTGAAATTAAGTTACGCAGTATTTGGTGTATTACAGTATTTTTAATTTTCTCTTAAATACACTTAAATAAAAGTTTTCCAAGAAAACAGTATTAAGAAATTTTTTTATTCGCTAGCGCTGCATTTATGTATACATAGGTCACTAATTATCACATGTCTAATTTTGCTTCACAATTTCATGTACATTGCTAATTAATAGGACATAGAATAACTGTGATAATATTTATAATTTGGTTTAATAAATTCAGTTATTTCATATACATACTTTTTATTCTTTCAAATAATTAATATCTTTAAATTCCTTTACTCCCATAGAAACAAAAAAGCATAAATAGTTTCAATTTTTATCTGTAAATCATTTAAAAAAGTATTCATTGTAATATGGAAACAAAGCGACTTCCTATTACAAAAACTGATTATATACAATAAAATATATAACAATTAAACTTGTCTATAACAGTATCAGTGTGTAAAGATAAGTTTTTATTTATTTGAGAACAATCAAAATAATGTATTTTTTTAAATATTTTGCAGCCACTTTTCCACTATTTTATGAAAACCTTACTGAAGACATGTAATAATACTGAAGATTCTTTAAAAAACGATAGTTCTGCAATAATTGATAATGAAAAAGATCTACCTAAGGCTATTTACATACATTTCTTGACAAGAATTGTAACGGATAGCAGTCTAGCATCTGATTGTATGTATTACTCAGCAGAGCTGGCAGCACTTGCATTTGATAATTTAACTGATCCCCATTGGCAAATAAGGTATATTAAATACTTATTTTCTTAGATTCTACATCAATATAAGCAGAGAGAAATAGTGTAAGTTACTTTAAATAATTGTAAAACAAAAATTAAATTTCAGGAATGCAGCACTCCAGCTCTATGGTGCATTGATACCAAAGCTGATAGGTCAAAAAAAAGCATCTGGGACAGACGACGAGACTATAGCCACGGTAGCCTGTGACGAATTTAGGACTCATTCACCAACACTATGGGAATATATTATAATACAAATTCAAAACCAAAATCAAACTGATTTAATACAGGCTCATTCCAATTTGGTCCCTATATTAAATGTATTATCAAGTATTGCAAGGCGATATAACTTTCTATATGATTTGTCAAACCATGAAAAATGTGATTTAAGCTTATTACCCAGCTTATTCAATTTGTTAGGGTCTCCAATTTACACTGTACGGAGGTTAACTTCACAGTGTATAACAAATATTTATACATTTAATACTATATATGAAGCTATCATAAATAATGAAAATGTGTATGAAAATTTTGTACATGGTATTCTCTTATTAATTTCTAGTTGTAAAATATATTACAAGTCAAATAATGAGCAGTTAAATCAGCTTATTGAAAAGTATAACAAAATTATTGGTAATCATTCTTATATTTGCAAATGGACTTTAGAAAAATTGAATACAAATTTTAAAATAAACAGTGTAGAAATCATTACACTTGATATAATAAAAAATCTCATAAATGAAGAAAAAAATAATAGATATGACCCAGGAGTATCTTTGTGGGTTAATGTAAGAACTCAAAGGTATTTAAAAAATATGGAGTGGAATATGTTGCCAGAGGCATTAAAAATACTTAGTGTTTCAGAAGATTTTGAAAACTATTGTAAGACATGTATTGACAGAATTCAAACTAGTACAAAAGTATATGAAAAAGAATTAATAGCAATATCAAATGTGTTAATGTCAGATATAATTACAAAATCTTCTATAATATGGGAATTACTATATAACATTTCAATTAAAGTTGTTTTAAGTTGTTTAAAGGAGGACAATTTATTTCATTATATGAATAAACCAACATATAAATTTCGATATATACTTCCATTTGCAGCAAGAATCCTAACTAAACAAGGAAATAGTAATATTCTAATACAACTTTCAAAATGTATATATTTATTAACTAATCCAGCATACTATGACATTGACATGAGATATATAGCTAGTTTGTCCAATAATGAACTTGTGAACAATTTTGCAAATTTAGCAGATAATATAAAAAGCAATATATTAAAAACTGCCATAATTCTTTTACAAGATGAAGATGATGATATACGAAATTTAAATGTAATTGCTTACAAAAAAATCAGTAAAAGCGATAGTCTTAAACATCCTTTTATCTGTTTAAGTGAAATATTAAGAAAAGATTTTTTGAGTATTGTTTTGCAGAACCCTGAACTACACATTCCAAAAATTTGTAAAGAGATACAAAATTTTATAGATTCAATAAGTGTAAGGAAAATTGATGATTATAATCCATTTGCTAATGATTCAAAAAATATATATCTTGAAGTAAATGTTTTAAAACAATCATTGGAAGTGTTAAGTCAAGAATATAAATAAAATATCTTCTTCATCACTCTATTCATTTTTATTTAAAACTTATCATAGAAAAATTAAAATATTTCATTACCTAATTATATAAAGTGTAGTTTACTTTATTCATCGTAGTAATATTTTTGTTGTGGTGTTGTGTCATCAATTTGTATAGATACTATGTGTCGTCCAGGTACCATAACTAGTCCCAATACTCTGGGTTCTTCTGTTTCCCCATCAACAGTCTTTAGATATTCCGAACACGCACCTGAAATGTTAAAAAATAGAAAAGCTTGTAAATATTTATAATAAAAAAAATAGCTAGCTATTACCAAGGAGAAAAAATAATTAATTCCCCCGTAGTGACAATGGAAACCACAACCTTTCTACTATTTTCTTTGCTCATATTCACTCATACTTATTATAAAAGTCTTCAGAATCACAAAATTGTCAAAAATGACATATAACATAGTTTGTATTGCATTGTTTAAGATCTGACACACTCGAAGCACCATAAATAAAGAATTGAACTGAAGATCTGACAATCTGCTTATTATAGCTATTTATAACCACATTCTTCTAGCTTTGGAGGCTGATAAACAAGTCAATTTGTAAGAGCATATAATAATAATATAGTCTCTTCCTAGAAAGTATATGATTAACAAGATCTTCAATACAAACAATCTTGATATATTTTCTCATTAAAGGTAAGAGCTCACCTAATATAACATTTGCATCACGGTCAGTGCATAGAAAAACTCCAATAAGAACACGACCATCAGTCATCTCGATCCTAAAGTTTACATTAAGCCATTTTTTTAGTTTACGTTTTCCTTCTAATTCTTCTGTATCCTGAAACTAATTTGTTTTATATCGATAATATTATGTCGCGATAGTTCTTTATAAATTTGCTATATATGTATCGTTTATTAAGTAATTTTGTTATATTACTAGGTCACTCAAAGGCTATAAAATATTTAGTTTGATATTGATCAGAATATAGTTTACTTCATCTGTTATCGTACTGCATGGTAAACAAAAGTGATTTAAGTTACAATTTAACATGACTTTGTTTTGTACCTGCGATTCTTCAACTGGTTTTACAGTAGAAGTACTCATTATTACTACAATTTTCAAATATTATTAATAAGCCCGGCCCTTATTTGTATTAAAGATCACAACTCACAATAAATAAAAGCCTTTTTTATATTATACACAGGTGTTTTTTGTTTTGACCATTCTGAATTTGACATAATGACATATTGTAAAAATACACAGATAGTTAAAAAAAAAACTAAAATATTCTACCAAAATAACAAAATGGTGCTTAGGACTTAGAATTTCTAAGTTACAAATACCGTAAGGTACGGTAGGGAAAGAGAGAAAAATTATCGATTGGTACCTCATTCTTATTTTCTATGTATATTGTGTTTCCAAAGGTTTTAATAAATTAAGAAGTATGTAAAATTATAAATTAAATTTATTATGAATGAGAATTAAATTATTGCATTCATATAATGACTCACATGTTTTAAAATACGAATGTTTTGGGAATTTTAATTGCTGTTTCCATTATTTATACCAATCGGCAATCACCAGCTAATCTACAATACTCTGATAGGAATTACTAGTTAATGTCACTTGACAGTTGACATTTATCAATTGTCAACTAATTTGTCACAAAATGTGCTAGTTTCCTTATTAATATTTTTTTTACTATTATATATAATGTGAGACTGGATTTTACAAAACTATTATCTTGAAAGAGAAATAGCTAAATAGTGTAAGATAAAGAACTTTAAAATATTTATTCATAAAGTAACACAAACATGAACAAGGAGCTAGATAGTTTTATGAAAAAATTTAAGTATTATAAATCAAATAAACCCAAACCTTCTCTTGAACAAGTTATAGCACCACAAAATAAGAATTATTATGATGAGGTATGTTTTAATTTTTTTATATCGTAATTTATACAGTTAAAGTTATTCTATAGTCATTGGTTTAATTTATTTTGTGTTTAACTTTTATTGTAGGTTTCAAGCATTAATAATAATATAATTGTGGAGGATGTAAGAGCGGAAATGCTAGGTTTAACTAGCTTAAAAAATTGGAAGACACATATATTTCACAAGCATCCTGGCCTTATTTTTATAAGAAATCCTTTTACTACTATAGGACAAAGATATTGGATACAGAAATGTCTTAAAGATTATCCAAGAAAACCAAATAAAACAAATATTGATATAGATCACAGCCTAAATGATTGGTGGGCTGAATGTCATAAAAATAATGAATGTGATATCAAATTGCAAAAGAAGTTGCGGTGGACTACACTTGGATATCATCATAACTGGGATACCAAAGTAAAAAAATATTGTATGTTGCCTTTACAAAACATAATATTATGAAGCTCTTAAAAAATACTCATTAATCATTATTAATATTTCTGCTAAAATATGATACTATTTATGATACCAGAGTAGGCATAGAGAACTTAGCATCAAGACATACCCTGTGTCTGCCTTAATTTATAGTAGTTATATATAAAAAATATAATAATATTATTCCTCTGAGTGCAAATTGAACCCATAACCATCACATATTATATAGGACTCGATCCCACTCTTCTTCTTCTTCCTGGCATTAATCCCGGCTATTACCAGGGTCTGCCTTCCTACTTNTAGTCTGTGTAATATTAACTATTTTTATTTAAATTTCAGATTTACAGTGAAGAAAATAAAACTACATTTCCTGAAGACTTAGCCGAATTATGTGACATATTTGCGCAGTATTTAGGATACACAAATTTTAAAGCCGAAGCTGCTATTGTGAATTATTATCACATGGGATCTACATTATCTGCGCATACTGATCATTCAGAAATTAATTTAGAAGCACCTTTATATTCATTTAGGTTTGTAAATCATATTTACATTACTTTAAAAAAAAATCTTTTAAAAAGGTCCATATATGATACTGATAATTTCTTTTAAAATTTAGAAGCACCTTTATGTGCCATGTAAGAAACCACAAAAAATTAGGTAGTATGCTTATTTATTTACCCATCTTGCTTCTTTTTAGCTTCATGCTATATTCCATATAGCAGAGTAGACAGCAGGAATCAAGGAAACATAATGTTCAGACACATTGTTCTCCACTTCCCGCTCCTCAACAATTACCACACTGTCAATGAAATGCTGTGCTAGTATGGTATATTCATATAGGCCTCACCATAATTGTAATTATACTACTTGTTACTATATACTCAAACATTACTTTTCAGTTTTGGCCAGTCAGCAATCTTTTTGCTAGGTGGAAAAGACAAATTAGAGGAACCATCCGCCATTTTACTAAACAGTGGTGACGTAATTATTATGTCCAAGGAAGCAAGACTTTGTTATCATGCTGTACCTAAAATATTACCAGCTACATCACAACCATGGTGTTATAGAGAAATTGAACAATTAAATACCATAGTGCGTAATGGAGCAAACTATAAATATTTACATAAGGAAACAGAGATGAATAAAATAACAAATGAAATGTGGACTCAATTTGACAATTATATTAATGAATCAAGAATTAACATTAATGTAAGACAAGTGTTAAAAGACAATCAGAAGAGTTTAAATGATGTAGACAATATATGAAATTATTTATTTATCAATATGTAGTTTTATTTAGTTTCTGTATTTGGTTGAAATAGTTTTCTTTCACTTTGGTTGTTCTGTGATTACTGAAAAATAAGAATTTTCTAAATTAAATATTATATATTACAATACAGTATTATATAAACAATCATTTTTCATAGTGAAAGAAGAAAGTGGAGATTAGAGTGCCTTGACACTAAACTCTTTGTTTATAGATATGTATATTCTATAATTTGTAGTGTGTAGATTAAGCATGTATATATTTTATTTATTGGGAGTAGAAAGACAGAAGGCGGAACTGAATGCTGCGCTTTGCGGACACCTTACACCAGACACCAAAGCTAAGAAATGAAAATATTTAATTCCCTTGAATGAGACTCAAACTCACAACCTATCACATTTACAGTCACATAATTGTAACTCTGCGCCACGAATGGCTTCATTTATTTATTTTCAAATGACCTTTTATTGTATCTTGACAATGAAATTTAGGGCATAATTCACCAGTGCTAGCTTGACGGTCCACCATTAATCCCAAAAAACATTTCAAATAACTTTCTGGAGAGTAAATGTGCAAATCGTTTTCTTCAATATTCACCATTTTCCCTAATCTGAGTCCAAAGTAATCTTTAAATAAAATTAGAATTTAAACAAAAAACTATGCATTTTAATTTTTACTAAGCTAATACGATAATTGACAAATTAAAACGTCAATCACTTTTATTAGTTGACTTTACTGATTTGTAGTAGGGGCGGCGAAGAGGGGACTTTGTGGAGTCATTCGAGCGCATCAGATTAAGATACTGAGGATTCCTTGTACCCGGTTACGTACTTCCACCAAATATGAGCTTCATTTGTATAGCCGCGCGTCTAGATAAAGGATCAGATTAGTAAAAAAAAATTCATCATCAGACATTCTCGAGCGCATCAGATTAAGGTAGGGTATGCTAGTTACATGCTATATCGTGTATATTCCACTAATCTGACAATTTGAGAATGACGCAAAGGAGGGGGAGGGCTCCAAAGTTGTAAAAAAATAACGTTATCTGGACATTCTCGAGCGAGCTTTTTTTTTATTTTGGCGGGAATCATTCAAGGATTACGAAAAATATATAATCTGACAAATTCCACAAACCGAAGTAATAGAAATTGATCGATAAAGTTTAATGTACCTAAGAATTGCATATATTCCTCTCTCCGTATTGCTATTCCTATCTCACTATTTCTTTATTTATTAGTCCCTAACTCATCAATAAAGATGATAATTTAAAAAAATACCTGAAAAAAATATTTTTAGTAGTTTTTTTTTATAAATACCATTATTTTATTTCAAACATACGCTCTTTTATTTACATTCTATTTCTTGAGCTTTTCAATTGATTACGTTCAATGAAAAAAAAAATTGAGGCCTTTCGTGGCGCAGTGGCACAGAGTGTGACTTTGAAATCGACTGGTTGTGGGTTCAATCTCCATTCCAGGATATGAAATATTTATTTAAATTTATATTTCCATTTCTTCGCTCCGGTGTCGAGGCATAACAGCGACGTTAAGTGCTGCTACTCAACACTCAATGCCTTCAAAATTTGGCAGAAAGTGTGTGTGTCAGAGTGTCTTAAATTGTCTTAAATCTGACGCGCTCGACAATATGTTTTTTTTGCCATTTTTAACTCTCACGTACGACCACCTCCATCATGGGAACTGTCAGATTAACATATTTTCATGCTTAAGAAGACGTAGGCAATTGATGATATCAATATCTGACGCGCTCGAGTATGTCCATGGAACAGTTTTTTTTTACATTTTCGAAAATCTATAGCCCCTCAACCCACCGGTCAAACAAAATTGCCATTTTTTTCTTGGTATCATCTAAGTTTCGCAATCCCATAGGTCTCAATGACGCTCGAGTGAGTCCACAGTTTGCTGCTTCGCCTCCCTAACTATTAGGAAATATTTCCAAAGTCAATAAGTACAACGGTTTTACAAATATAAGAGATAAAAAAAATTTAAAAACATTCATTTATTCAGATTATTCAATTTAATTACGACGACGATTTAATAAAAGAACAACACTTAAAGATCTTAAACAATATCATCTTAAATAAAGTATTTACTAAATAAAAATTTATTGTAGTTTAAGATCCACGCGGCCAGCGTCTGACTAACAATTTCAGCACGTTAGTTCTAGTTGTAAATGTAATCCCTACTCAAAAATAAATCAGCGTCACGCTGTATCTCACACACAGCGGGCTAGCCAGAGGGAATCTAGTGTTAAAACACTCCGTTCACAGTACATAAATAATTTAAATACAATAAAATATGACAACCCATTAAGCTCATTTGCCATTGCAATAAAATATTTTATGCATCCTATTATATTTTAGCTATAATCCAAATATAATATCCGAACGGTACCCTCGATCGGAAGACATGAACGCTTCAATATTCACAAGTTCTTTGTATCGGTAGGCATTCATTCGCGATCGGCAGTTAGCTGCTCCATGCGATATCGAATCGAGTCCTTTCAATCGGAGGCGAATAGACGACAAAGCGGCGCTATTTGTCCATTTGCTGAATAGAAATGTCATTTAGCGTTTCAGCTCAAAAAAGATGATTATCCTCAACTCTGCACATTTCATATCGTTGTACCACATCGATATCCAGTTCTTATGTTCGTATGCATTTCACTTTTCAACTTTTAAGCTTGCTTTGTGGCTTTCTTTGCTTAAAAGTACTTATGGTGGAATGAAAATGTATTGGCATTTTCTTATAAGGACGTATTCGTAGTTGTAGGTATATAAATTTTCTATTTTATTTGTGTTTAAAATGCTCACTTAATAGTGTAGATATTAGTATTTTTGAAGTGATTTTTTTTTCAGCTTTACGCTGTATTTCGCATACAGTAGGGTAGACAGAGGGAACCTAGTATTTAGACATTCCGCTCTCCACTTTCCGCCACTGAAAGACGTGATTTGCCAAGACTGGAATGAAAAAAAGAAAGTATTAAATATTTCACATACTCCAGTTGAAAACCATCTACAACCTGTCGTGATTTCAGTCATCATGTTAATTATCAATCAAAATATGGTCTCCATGTCAAGACGGACAACTGAACTAATAGATTGAAGGTAAGTCCTAAATAACCTGTAGTACCAATCCTAATCCACATTCCCTCGTCCAACCTTAGACTACATTTACATATCTATAATATAGCTGGTAAGCACTAAGCTTACCGCTAACGACATCTTTATAAGGGGACCACGATAAAAGCGTTAACGGAGTGTATGGACAATAGTTCGCAAATTGAGTTAGGTAGGTACATTGTCGTAAACAAGCGCAGTAATTTGCGAGTCGACGTAGCTCGTCGCCCGATTACATTCGAACAAGTATACTGTCATACGCAACCGTACTGAATGGGCTCTGGTGGAGCTCGATGGGAAGTGACGTCACCGCGTAAAAATTATGTAGGGTTGGCTGTTTTGTGTTGTAAATAGGTTGTTTACTTTAATATGTCAATGTCTTTTCAATCAAACTTTTATTGTTATTAATAAGAAGTTATGATAACTGGTCAAATTTAAATTGTAGTCGCCCACCGAGGCTTTCGTACCAATTTCAGATTGCAGGTCAAGGGGAAGTACACCTGATAAAAGTTGAAGAACTTAGATTACTTTAAAAGCTGAAGTTATGAAATATTCGAGTTTCATCCTCAAGATATTAATATATTATAATATGTAATAATAATTTACTTTATTTAAGTGACCAGTGACTCATTATGGTTAGTAAACAATATTTCTGACAGACTCGTTATAATTATATTTTTACATAAATGTTTACTCTATATTATTTTTTTATTGCCATACTCTATATTACTTTTTTTTACCAAACAAACAGCTTTAAGGATCCAAATATAGAAATATTCAATTCACTTAAGTCCTAAATGCAGCAGCGACTGTGGCTGATTCGCATTTTCAGCATATTCCTCCTGAGCAGGTTTTATTAACTATTTATGTTCTCATAATACGATTATTGACACATTCATTACCTTTGTATGTAAAATGAGCTTTGTGAACATTCGGCCGGTCCAGCAAGAAGCAGTGGCGTCTTCGCTTTTATTGACATTAAATGGCCGATATAAATTCCGTTGGCGGATTACGAAATTTATTGGCTTCAAAATTAAAGGAGACCGATTTCAATGGCGAATGCTGACAGCTTTCGTTTATGGGACGTAACTGAAAGGACGAGTAAAAAGGCATAAATAAAGCCCTCATTGAAAAAGTTATCTTTTTAGCAAGGCCATGTGAGCTAACGGTTGGTTAACTCAAATGTTATAATAAACATCGTCGCTATGCAGGAATAATCTCTTATTTCAAAAACCATTTTACATGGGAGTGATTTGTAAATTTGTAATAAAATACGTTGTACACACGACTGTAACTACGTTATAATTGTTTCATTCATTTTTTCTGTATTTTATATAGTAGACATAAAATTTGTAATTTAAAAAAAATATTTACTAGTTACACGGTACACTTTAAAAAATAGGCACCCCAGTAAGTTTAAAATATCACGAATAAATAAGCTAAGCTAGAAGCTATCTAAACATAAAAAACATCACAAGAAACATAGTTTCATATACAAAACAATAGAATAGATACAATATTAAAACGCGGATATAAGCGGATATATTTTACAAAATCCAAGCATCCGTATTTCAAGTAAGGATTAATCAAGTTTACAGTGAGGGATAGTTTCTCTAATAAACAGGGTTAAGATCTACGCAATACGAATTAAATATATTCATTCACACCATAATGGCACATACATTCATATTCTTAGGATCTAATTTCCATCGATCGCAATATCTCTTTAGGAACAGTGTACATATTAATCTTGAAATTTCTAGACAACAGCATGCAATAATGGGCCGGGTTTGTTTGTGAGCCGACCACAGAGTACAAAGCATGTGCAAAGACAACCCTATTGGATTCACGAAGTTAATGTCATATATAGGCACAAAATACGTATGTTGCGTTGGAAATTATTCAATCTAATGCTGTATTAAATGTTAGATACTATTATTAAACGGTTTAAGAGGGTTTCCTTATATATTAATTAAGTAATATATAATTTATATTTATTTATTTATTTAGGAAGCTTCTTGCTATAGTTTTTGTGACAGATGACGTTTACCGTAAAATTTAGATATAAGTAAAAAAAAAAAAATTGTGTGTTTAAAAAAAAATTAAATCAGCTTCACGCTGTACCCCTCACACAGCAGCACCCTAGGCAGAGGGAACCCAGTTGTTAAGACACTTCGTTCCTTACTATTTTTTTTAATACATTGTTATTCAGAAAATCCTTGAGACAGTCTGGCTGTAGAAAATATTAGGTTGAACGGTATACGTCATAATTGTACCGCGTTTGCAGGTGATAGAATGTTTGAGCACGAAAAAGTGTAAAAAATATCAAACGCAAGCGGGATGAAATGCTCACTCAAAATTCGGATTTTTTAACGTCCTCGCTAGTGATAACGCAATAACACATTTGCTTCTTGTCACCTTTGAATATTCACAGATTCAAAAGTTAAAACCATGTTTCATTTGAAAAGAAAATAATGTTAGATATGTATTCTACATAATGATCTATGTATATCGACAACGTTTATATTGCACTGCCTATAATAGTATTAAAATACTTTTGTTTATTTTCCTACTGATATCTCATAAGTACATACATGTAGGTTCAAATGAATAAATCTTTAATACTTTAAATTGCTACGTATCGTGCATCGACGTTAAATCAACGTCTGCAATTTGGACGTTTTGGAGCGATTACTTACTCGGCCAGGGCTCTGCTGGCCAGGGCCATGGCAACTGGAGCATAATTCACTTACGGCCTTATTTCACATTAAATATATAAACTGAATTTAAATTATACTGACATAGTTTGTTTAAATTTAAATCTTAGCTATCGCGGCGCAGTGGTTCTAATGGGATTGTGTCTGCTTAGGGGAAATATTAATTTTTCTTATTAATTACATTTAAATTCTTCTGTAAGATTATACAATTTAAATATAATTATTAAGTAGAAATCGAGAAAGTTCGCCGTATTCGGTTAAACTCTGTACCCGTGAAGTAAAGCGGCTTTCGGTGGATCAGATCGTTGTTCATCTGGTGGGCCTGTCTTCAGATAGGGCCACATCAGGCATCTTCATCATCAGGCATCTGGTGGGTGGGCCTGTATTTTGAGCGTCGTCCGGCCCGTGGCCGCCATTTGAGAACCTGAAGTGTATCTGAACTATCAGGGCTCCTTATCAAATGTTAGACTTCTTGAATTTTTAACAATCGATTGTCAATGAAAAATGTTTTCTTTCTTTATACATATTTCACTTAATATTTGAGAGTAAAACATTTTTGACTTTACATATGAAAGTAATTTTTACTAAAACAAAGTCAATTAAAAGTATCGTAGGCAAGCCTGAGTTTTTCAGATAAAATATTCAACAAAAATTTGAGCTTAAAAAATGTAAGGGTATTTAGAATAGGTCGTTCATTTCCATTCCAAGAGAAGTTTTTATACAGACGTCCTTGTCCAATTATGTGGCCGCGCCATCAATCACTCATTGACTGGGGGTTTTTAAAAAGTTAACTCTGGGATTTTGGAAATTGTAATATATTGAGAGTTGGGACCTTTAAATTACGTTACATTGAAGAATGGCACAGCTGTTTGCTTTCACCATTTTACGGGTATGTGTGCGTTAGCGTAAATTAAAAAAAAATGAGAAAAAATAGTTAATATAAAATAAAAATCAATTATTTACGATTTTAAATAAAATTATTTACAAGGTGCAGAAATTATGTCTGTAAACGCGACAGGTTGTTTGTTCGATCCCCGCTCGAGAAAAATCTAAAAATATATATATACGTATGTACAAAAAATTTGAAAGCTGACAGCTGAAAAGCTTTTCTATACTGGTCCACATTTGTGTCTACTGTATTCACATTCGTTAAAATTTTCGTCTCCATAAATGTAAACCAGTTGAAAATATGAGGGTGTAATGCATGGATAGACAGATGGGCCAAAACTTTTTGTCAGCGGAGCCCTGAATGCTCGTTGCTCCGTACCACTCTTGTTTAATTACACAATTTTTATTCGTCGTTTTGGCCACTTTAGTATAGCGCTGCACTATTTTGACTGGAATCAGGGTCGTACGGGTTTGAAGGTAATTCAGTTCGCTTATTATAGACTTAGCAAATTATGCTTATGTTTTCCCACCAGCCGTAAATGTACTTTACAGCGGAAAATTTTAATTGGAAACGAACTTCGTGGGATTTAAATTTAGGATAACATTGAATACCTGTTTTGATAGTAATAAATTTGTTATTTCACTGACAATTTTTATATATTTTATAAAGTAATTTCCACTATGATCGGTCCTGCGCTTCCTGCGTCCAGCAGCTCTTCACATAAATATTATAGTTTGTGTTTGTCTATAGTGTTACAAAGACTTATTCTGTACCAAGGAATACTAGGGCTATCAGGGGTTTTTGTGGTGGCGGTTTTTCCATATACGGTTTTTACCATTTTCACCAGGCTTGGCAGGTGGGTTGGCGATCACAACTGCCAAGACTGTTGGCCTGGTGGGTCTAGGTTTTTAGGAGGTTCTGTTGTCTGTATTTTCTTTACTCGCCTTTTACATTTACCAACAATTTGTTTATCTATTTTTATGGGTCCACGTTTCATACAGTCCAGCCTCACCTTTTCTCCGCATATATCATTGTAGGCACAGAAAATGTATGTATTAAAACTTTCTTTCTTTCTTTAATTTTATTTAAAATTTGAGCCCCCATTAGTCGTTTGCTATACTGAAATAACAAAATACATATTATTAAATTTCAGGTAAGTTAGCGGAAGTTAAATTTTAATTTCATAGATATTTTTTATACGGCTGGAATCTCTTAAAATACGTCGTCTAACATTTCATATTAATAATTTACCTTGTTTCCAAATGTAATGTTTTTGTGATATAAATGATAAATGAGTTTGTGTTTTGGTTCTTTTTCATAAACGAATTTCCATTAGCATATTTCTAGTGAAAACGTTTGCCACACGTGTGTGACGTCTGTGCCTGATGTCGAAATGTATATTTTCATTGTATATAATTACGAGCTCTGTAACGCAGTTAGACCTGGTTCGGGAGCGCCACCTTGTATGAATATGGAGGCGCGGCTGTCGCTCTATCTTAATATGCATGAACTGCTAACTTATTAATTCACTATACAACTATGGCACAGCCATGGGAATTCACTTAGTATGCTGCCAGTCGCGCTCAGTTTACTTTACCATTTGCCTGTTGACAATGAAATATTCTATAATATCGGACAATGCTCGCTTTGTCGATCGCGATGAAAGCCTCCCGATGAATAGGACTGTGTTTGTATTGAAAAAGTTTCTTTTTGTGTCTTATTTATATAATAGGTACAAACTATATACTTTTTACTAATTTTTTTGATTTCACTATGTTCTTATTCCGCTGTTTGACACTCATCCACTGCCATAGGTTGTCTGGAAGAGATTTCTTGCAGAAATAATCCCGCTATTGTAAACATACCTTTTCAACTGTTTTTTTACTATTTTCTTATATGTGCAATAAAGAATATATATATATATATATATATATATATATATATATATACTTTTCAAATTTATACTCTATATCTAAACGGATTATAAATTATGGCATTGTCTAAAACCTTTTTTTTGGCCAGTAAAATGTTAGGTATTAAACGCTCCCTTTTGGTAATTGCTAAAAGACGAGTTCTTGGAATTTCTGATACTAAAATAATTACCTATTTAATATTACTTAAATAGGCTGCCATTTGATATTCTTTTTTCTTCATTTCCTTTTTTATTTATACTTAATCTTTTTTATGTAGACGATGATAATGATGAATTTTTAACCGACTTCAAAAAGAAGGAGGTTATCAATTCGACTGTATTTTTTTTTTATTTATTTATTTTTTTATGTTTGTTACCTCATAACTTTTGACTGGGTGAACCGATATTGATAATTTTTTTTTTTGATTGAAAGGTGAGGCTTCCCGAATGGTCCCATTTTTTTTTATCCATGTCTGACAATGGTGTCTATGAGAAAATCACATAAGTCTTAAATTTGCATTAGGTATGTGCGCGACAAATAGACGAATAACTCAATGTCGCGCAAACCGATTTTGATGATTCTTTTTTTATTTGAAAGGATATACTTCAAGGATAATTTAGTGAAAGTTTGGTTAGGTTCCGATTATGGGATCCGGTGAAAATTTAGAAAGTTTGTTTTTTTTGGTAAAAAATTGATTATACTGTAATAGTTACAAGCAAAAACTTTTTAAATTGATGTCAGAGGTGAGATTCCTGATCGTTGCATTTCTTTTCAACCAACCTCAAAAAAGAGGATGTTCTCATTTTCAACCAACTTCAAAAAAGGGAGATTCTTCATTCGCCCGAATACATTTTATGTATTTTCTTGTCAATATACCAAAATGTAACTTTGCACAAAAATAATACCTAATTAAATAAAGTTTTACTTAGGACAACCACAACCACTCGTTGACAACCACTACCACCACCATCACCACTCGTTTAAGAAGCATCATTTTAAGATCTACCCATCACTAAAAATCGTAAAATAAATTAATTTTTAACAAAAACAAAAACCGACTTCTAACAACGAACTAAAAAGTGAAAAATAATTATACAAAGATTTTATAATTTTGAAGTCGGTGCCAAGTAAAACAAACAGGCTTAGTAATTAGATATTGTAGTAAAGGTGTTGTAGCATTAGCTTGACACCGACTTCTTAAAATTATAAAATCTTTGTAAAATTATTTTTCACTTTTTAGTTCGTTGTTAGAAGTCGGTTTATGTTTTTGTTAAAAAATAATTTATGTCAGAACGATCTAATTAAATATAGTTAAATGTATTATATACAATTATGCTCCTTAAACGTAAATAGGAAGAACTTCGACTACCAACTTCAACTTCAGCTTAACTTTAGTTGGCAATATTTTTTCCATGCCATGAATCGTGGAAAGAGCTGTCAGCGGCCGTGGATGTCACAAAGTTTAAATGAAATCTGGGCTATGTCTGTGTAATTACAAACAACTCGGCTCCGTAAGGTCGGCTCCGTCAAGCGTGTAATGGACTTTTCAAGTATTCGTAACGTGAAAACTTTCACTTCAGCCGTCTTAAACGCCTCTGACAATGTGCTTAACGATGTTTTTAACTACTTCACTCCATTCCTTAGCGATTGCAGGTTAATTTAATTGTTTAACTGCCACTCAGCAGGATGCATGTCTCTGGATGTTAAGATTATAAATTAAGTGGTATTCATGGTACCGTAGCGCATAAAGAACCTTCCTACTTACTAGACTATACGCAATAGTTTTAATTATTTTAATTCTCATTACGAAATAAATTGTATGAATTTAAATTATGACACCGGTGTCATTGTAGTGGGACAGGACTCGGAGGAGTATTTTAGCTCTTGGTAAGACTTGCTGTGTCTATTCAGCTATTTTTTTTTTTATCGTAAAAGGACAAGGCAAACGAGCGTTCGGGTGATTCGGGTGATGGTGATCACTGCCGCCCACGACCCCGTGCAACACCAGAGGAGCTACAGGTGAGTTGCCAGCCTTTGAGGTGGAGATAGACGCGAGATAGAGATAGATATAATATGCAGGTGACACCAAAAATATAAAAGATAATAAAAGTATATATTTTTTCCTTTTTTAAACAACGATAAGACAAAGTTGACTTCCGACAACCACCTTTGAACACATAATATCTCTAGATGTGAAGAAACTGGAAAATGGATGGTGGCTTTGTGTCCCTCCACTCCTGATGCAATGTTTCTAATCGGGCGGAAAGTGAAGAATCGGTGGACTGAGGGTTTTTGTTGAAAACTTTATGATTTTGTTATTTTAGTAAAAATACGAGAAATTGATTTTTATTTATTCGATGCTCCTTGTGAATATAAAAATTCAAATTTTAAAATAATAAAAGAGGATTTGATAAATACAGAATTGTTGGTGGTTGCAAAATGTACTTAGTATAATTTTGTACATATTTTAAGTATCGTACTCGTGCACATGGATAGAAAAACATTTGAAAATACAGGCAAATACATTTTCTTATTATAATCATAACATAAAATAAGACATATATAAAAAATACAGTTCATCCTAACGAGAAGGCGCTTCTTTTCGGCGGGCTATCGTAATTCGTTTTCTCTGTTATTAAGATCGTTCAAAGGACCAAGTTGCAATAACGAAATGAGAGGGATCGACGGATCTTTGTGCAATCAGCGCGATTTATGCCCGGACGTGCCCGGGCACTACTTGGACGGGTAATTGTGGTAACAATTGCAACATTTCAAAAATGTAGTTAGGTAGAGGTACCCAAGGCTGTATAATTTATAGATATTGTTAGATTCTTACAAAAATATTATACAATTTGAATTGCATAATGTAAGTGATTTTTTGGATACCTCAGCCATCAAGCCTTTTTTAAGCTTCCGGAATCGCCATAAACTAAGAACTGAACTGAACAGTTTTCAGTAAGTAATTTATTCTACATTTACTATCTTTTTATATATTAATATGATATTATATGTATAACTATTTATTATTTGTATATTTATATATTTATTGGATGTATATGTATGTATATTTTACTTCTGCACACCTGCATACTTATTATCCCACATGACAAGGTTGGCTGGGAGAGAATGCTTTTAGCGTTAAGCCCGCCTTTTGTACATTGTTTTTTTCTAATTTTGTGCAATAAAGTATATATAAATAAATAAATATTTTATATTATTTTAATATCATATTTATTGACCATAAACAGATATAGGTTATAACAAAAACATAAAATACTTTATAATAATAACATACATATATCTATATTATACATTGAATCATTACAACTTACAAAGAGGTAAAATTGTATCATATAATATAAAAATCTTTCATTTTAATACAAAATATAATAGCACGAATAATTAGACCAGGTTGACCGTTCAGAAAGAAAAATCAACACAGCTTCATTTCCCCGTTCATATCCGCTACGACTGCCATGGCGGTTATGGCGAAATTAGCAAAATCAGAACAATGGCCACCGACCGGTGAATTTTCCATTTCAAATGATTGTGTACTTAGCTTTTATTTGGTATTATATAATTTTATTTTTTATCAAAAGCAAAGCATCTTTCTGATTTAGAATGCAGTTAATGTTTAAGGTAAGACCAGTTGTGGCCATCAAAAACGTGATAGATTGTGGGTTCAATTCCCACTCGTCAATGAGAAAAAAGTGTCTAAAGCATTAATAAACAGGTTTCTGGTTTTCCTCTGTATGTGTGGGATACAATATGAAGCTAATGCTTAAGATCTTAAATAAAAATAATACAGTAAGTACTAATTTAAGTCAAGCTTCAAGCAAGTAGAAATGCCTTCAGAATTAGGCAGAAAGCGTAGTGTCTTGACACTAGGCTGCCTACTTTGCTACAAGCAAGCCACAGCGTGAAGCTTAAAATAAGATGATAAAATACCTATTTCCATTTCGATTATATAGGTTGTTTGCGAAAAATCTGATAAAATAAAATAGGTAAGTATATTATAAAGGAGATCTCATTATTGGCGTGATGTATGCGCTCAAGGCGGTAGCTTGATTCAATAACCGATATAATGAGTTCCATTACTGACAGCATCGCACAATAACACCAGCAGAGCCTCGGTCAACACAATTAACCTGTACTGGTATATAAGTACTTAAAATATGTATTTTTGACAATTATTGTATATAAAGTTAAGATAAGATAATAAAGATAAAAGATATTTATTAACAAATACATGCACAATTTTTGTTACATCTGATGGTAGGCACACTAGGTATTCCTGTATCGTGGGTTCCAATATATGTTTTTACAATTAACGTTTAATGTTGACACTCGTTTAACAAGATATAGATAATACAGGAAAAAGGTAAATAATCATAACTATAATAAAGGTAAATTTTAAAACATAGTTAATTATAATTTTTTTTTTGAAAAATTTGAATTACAGTTAGTATTAATAAAATTAATAATAATAAGTTAAGGAGAGGAGGATTGTTTATTTTATTTTTTTATTGTTTTTTTATATTAGCGTGTATTTAATATTTTCAATTTCTTGCTCTGGGTGAGGCAAAGCGTTTCATTGAGTTCCGCCCTTAACACGCGATGATTTCAGAGTTCGGCGAAAAGTGGGGAACGGAAGTGTTATAATATCTTTCGGTTTTCTAGGTTCCCTCTGCCTATCCTACTAGCACAGCATTCTGAAAAAAAACCGTATATTATTGTGATATCTTAAAAGATGCATATTTCTGCATTTTTCTACATGTCAAATTTTTTGTGATTTTTTTCTTTCCGTATAATATTGCCTTATAAACGGTGTAATCTAAAACTATAGTTTACCGCCAAACAAACGTTAACAGCCGTCTTTTGTCCACTGCTGGACATAGGCCTACCCCAATTCTCACCACCACACTCCATCCTCAGCTCTTCGGACCCATCCGCTTCCCGCCAACCTCTTTATGTCGTCGGCCCATCTGGCAGGTTTCCACTCTAAGACACTTCTGTTATATTTAAGCTACTATAGTTTATATTTAAGATAAAATATTACAATAAACACTAAAAGATATACGAGTACACAATATCATAACATTGGTGTATTTTGAAATCGGGACAATATCTGCTTATTTTCACGAAATGCACGTACGAGTATAAGTAAGTATGTGAAATTGAAAATATTGAGGTGTTGATCATACGTCATCAGTGGACTAACGAAGTGGGGTCCGGTACGTGACGGTAATTCAGCCCCACGGGAGGCCTTTGTGCAATCAGTGCGGTTTCTTGCGGGAATATTGAGTGCCATTTTTTAGGGTTCCCGCATAAATTGAGAAAGATTGAAAGTTAATAGCGATATGAATTAAAGGAAAACTTCAAATTGGAATATAATATTTATTTTTTTCAAATTGTTGCTGTAAATTCTTTCGTAACCTTCAAGCAGCCGAAGCTACTGTGAGTAGAGCACTAATGTTTTGGTATACAGGCTCCTTGAGAAGTACCGGGAAGCACTAGAAAAATCTTACAAAATCTTTAATTTATTTTTGTTTTTTACCTTACAAAAGCTTTAATTAATTAAACAAAGACAAGTTTATTGTCACTAGATAAAAAAAACACTACAGCAATACAGAGATCACTACAAATTCTAATAAAAAATGCTTAGGCTGTCATCGGAACCAATATAATTTGAAACGTCTCGCGTTTCCCTGACAATTTATCTCCGATAGTTAAGGGTAGGAATATCTGTGATTTCGTTCGTTTTTATATACTATTCCCAATAGTCGGGCGACGATTTATGTAGTTACTAGTTCTTTAACACGATTTACTTTTAATGATGACATAGAGTCTAGTTAAGATAGATATTAAGTTTTATGAAAAGAACTAGAGGTCATAGAAGTACAAGCGTGCGACTGTACACACGACGGTTGTACGTTTAATTTCGAAGAAAGATTCATATTTTCATTTCCTTGCTTTGATAACGAGACTAAGCGTTTTTCAAGTTTGTTTCCCATTAAGGTACCTCGTCGCCGTAAGGGAACGCTACCCTTCCTCTACCTACCCTTCTATGAGCGGGATGTAGCGTGAAGCTAACAAAATAAGCAAGATAACTATATTGATACTGTATTTCATTTAACTTACATTTATATTTTTTGCAGCTTCGCCTTTTCCTGCGTGGTTTGCCCCGAGAGGGGATCGAGCCAACAACTATCGTTGACAATAGTAGTGAGATAGCATTGGAATCTCATCTAGGCCATAATGACCTCTATTGTAAATGAATTTTATTTTTTAATCATATAATAAAAGTTAAATCTTATTATAATATACTAGCGGACGCGCGCAGCTTCGCTTGCTTATTTAGGGGTGAATTCTAATAAACCACGAAACACGTGTTCAATGAAATATTTTTTAAGAGTCTAAGTTTTAAATTTTATAATAATCGGTGGCGTTTTAAAGATTTTTCCATACAAACTTTCAATCCCTTTTTTGCAGCCTTAGGGGAAGAATTCTAGAAAACCATGAAACATGTGTTCAATTAAATACTTATAAAAATCTAAATTTCAAATTTTGTGAAAATCAGTGCCGATTTAATTTTTTTTCCATACAAACTTTGAACCCCTATTTTAACCCTTTAGAGTTAACATTTTTCAAAATCCCTTCTTAGTGGATGTCCAGATTACGAAAGTAAACATCTGCCCAAATTTCACGTTTCTACGCACAGCGGTTACGGCTGTGCCCGCGTCTTACCTCAGTCAGTGAGGACAAGTCCTTTTATATATATAGATTATCCGTGGCCATGAGAAAAAAAATGTAGTTTGTATTAATAAAATATTTAGGAACCGAAATCGAACCCCTAACTGTTTTAGAGCAAATGTCTTTCATAATATGTATACTCCTTTTATATAATAATATTGCTTACGATACACGATAAAATCAAAATAATAATTCCGTTTGGAAAGGGAATTATTAAGCACATAAATCTATTTTTACTCTGAGTTCTAATAACCAGACCAGTCGAGACTTGGGGCGTTGAGTCAATATGTTACCGGTACTATTGTCCTGCCGAGGCTTACTTCTCAGCTCAGGCTCAGATCTCGAGGCAAGTTCGAAATAATAAGCCTTGTAATTAGGATTTATGGCCCCTTAGCGATGATTAAATGGCGACCGCCGTCATTAAAATCGAGTAATGTATGGGCTTCAGAAACATCGGTATTACAGATGGGATTCGTAATCACAAATAATCTAGTTCGTTATTTGTTTTCGTTGATATTTATAATGGGATTGCTTTATAAATTTTGTGTCGTGATTGTTCATGTTTTATTAACTTGGCTCTTATTTATCATTTTTCTATGATTTTTTTTTTGTATTTAAATTATAATACGTTTCTAATTTATGCAATAGTACATTTCATATTTAAAGTTAACAGTTAATTTGTATAGTTTAAGGTAATATTTCAAGTAAGTTGGCTTCTTGGCATTTTTTAACGGTACAAAAAAAAGATTATTTGATTCGTTCGAGAGCTTTTTTTCGACAGATTTTTGGATAATATAACAGAAATAACATATTGATTTTTTTAAATATTTAGCTAATTTTGTTAAACATACATTTTTACTATTTAAAATATTTTTCGTAAGCCAGTGAATCAATGTAGCCGGTAGGTATGGGGCCGGTAGTGGCTAGGCGTCAATTAGACATGAAGGAAGATTTATATGGCTGTTTATCTTTCGTTAGCCGCACTGAAAATTGTTTCCCAAAGGATGCTTTATAAAGTTTATTTTATAAATATATATTTTGTGAACTTGGCTTGTAAACTATTAGTATTTCAGATTTATTATATTAAACTTTGTTAAGAATAAGAAATAAGATATTTATTATGATTTCACTTGCTACTGCGTAGCTTGGAAACATTTTATGATAATGATATATATTAATAATACTAGTAATTAGCCCCCTAAAGTCCAACCATACGTCCGAATCGAATATCTGATTCTCGTGGGGGGCGGACACGTGAAAATAAATTACTTACACGGCTAACATGGCTCTGGTAACCCTTTTTATGGAGAATATGGAAAAGAAAAGATATAATTTGCGGCCGCTACCCGGGGGTCGCCGGGGCGCATTTGGAGCTAACGCTGGATGCCACAGCATGCGAACCGTCGGCAACGGGGGACTGAGCAGGCGGGTTCCCCTCGAAAAAAATGTTACAGCCGAACAATCATCCTCATCATTCACTTCTTCCTCTCATTCACCGATATCAAGCATACCCTCACCACCCTCACCTTGTACCCTATTAAATTCCCCTAATTCATCACCGACATCATCACCGACATTAACAGATGATACCTTAGCTCAAATTGTGATTGAAGTAAAAGAACTATTACAAATCGGTGATCAACAACTTACAAAAAATAACATTCACTCAACTCAACTTTCACACTCAAACACTAGAATGAAATGGTCAAACCAACTTAAAGAAGAAATTGTTACTTTGAAGTCACCCAACTGGAAGTTAACAAGACTTGTTATCGTAAAAACCTGTACAGTTTATTTATATCTAGAAACCCACACCTATCACACCTCACAGAACAAAGAATAGCTGACAAGAGACGACTAATATTTACGAACAAAAGTATACAAACCGATAGAATTATTGAATTAAAAAGAGAAGTAGAAATTAAATTAAAAAATAGTATCCTTTAACAAAAAAAAATTACAGAGTTGAATTCTGCTAGCTCAAACATATGAAATAAGTAATTCTGCATGTGTACAAAGAAATTCACAACACCTTGAATCACTAGACTAACATTGTATAAATAGACACAATTTAATAGAAAAACAACTACATTATATGAACAAGAATTTAATAATGCTCTAATTGAATTTAACAATACAAATCCTGCAACCAGACCTTATATACCTAAACAAAAATCATCGCGTAAATTTTCTCAATTTGTTAGTTTCCTAAATAGCAAAATACTTCCAAAACATTTAAATAACGAATTAGATTTCAATGCTCTTCATAACATTATATATACCGCTGCCTACACTGCATCTCTGTGTAATGGAACAAAATTCAGTTTTATTGATAATTACCGAACTCTAAGCAAGCCATCGTGGCAAAGAAGACTCGAAAGTAGAGTAGACAAATATAGATTGCAAATAGGTAGACTTACGCAATATATATCAGGAAATAGGAGCCGAAAAATATTAAAAACTGTAGGAGAAATAAAAACACAAGATAAAATTCATTCACATCACGAAGAACCTAATACAGAATTACCACATTTCTTAGACACATTAAAACAAAAATTAAATGCAACTTCAAACAGACTTAGAACATATTTGACATGTACAAAACGGAAGCAACAAAATAATACATTCGTTAATAACGAAAAACATTTTTATAGAACTCTATCTAGCACAAACCATAATACCACAACACAATTACTAGAAAATCCAACGCAAAATAATTTGCAACAATACTGGGCAAAAAAACAAATTTGGGAAAATTCAATAGAACATAATACAGACGCAGAATGGTTAAAAAAATACCTAACGTAGAAATAAATGTAATGAAATTCAATGATATATCCATAGAAACATTCAATCAAATCATCCACTGAACACACAATTGGAAGGCCGGGAAACGATAATATACACAACTACTGGTACAAAAAGCTAACATGCACTCATTCAATTCTTCTTAAACACATAAACCGGTTCATACAATAACCTTGCACACTACCTTTATTTGTAACAAACGGAATAACGTATATGCTACCGAAAGGCTTAGATCGCACAAACCCAGCTAACCATAGGCCAATAACATGCCTTCAAACAATATATAAAATTTTCACTGCGTGTATTACTGTCATAATTTATAAACATATCGATCAAAATAACATATTAGCTGAACAACAGAAAGGCTGTAGGAAAAATAGTCAAGGGTGTAAAGAGCAGCTTACTATAGACGCAATAGTTATGAAACAGGCACATAATAAAAATATTAACACAATGTATATAAACTACAGAAAAGCATTTGATTCAGTTCCACACAGTTGGTTACTATATATTTTAAAAAAGTACAAGATTCACCCCATTCTAATAACATTTTTAAGATCCGTTATGCTCTCATGGAAAACTAAATTAAAATTGAATAACAAAAATGAAACACTGATTACTGATTCGATTAAAATACAACGAGGCATCTTCCAAGGTGATGCGCTGACTCCATTATGGTTCTGCCTAGCGTTAAACCCTTTTTCTGAATTCAGGAAGGGTTTAAACTAAAACATAATAACACATATCATATAATTTCACATTTAATGTACATGGACGACATCAAACTATACGCCAGTAACAATAAAAAATTAAAAATCGACCTCACATAATCTTTCTCTACAGACATACGCATGGAATTTGGAATTGAAAAATGCAAGATACATTCAATTAAACGTGGCAAATCACAAAAAAATACATATATACTTAATACTGGTGAACAAATTGAATCAATGGACGAAAACAGCACGTATAAAAAATACCTTGGATTTCAACAAGCTAAGCAATTACAACAAAAACAAACCAAGATAGAACTAACCAATAAATTTAAATTTCGTTTGAATCAAATTTTAAGATCACGTAATATTATAAAAGCCATCAACACATACGCAATACCGATCCTTACTTACTCTTTTGCTATAATAAACTGGTCTCAAACGGATTTATCGAATCTGCAACGTATAATAAATATACATTTGACTACACATAGGAATCATCATCCTAAATCATGTATCCAGCGTTTAACTATATCACGCCTGGATGGAGGACGAGGTCTCATTGATATTCGTAACCTACATAATAATCTAGTGACTAAATTCCGAAAGTACTTTTACGCTAAGGCTGAAAATAGTGAACTGCACAAATTCATAGTAAATATACACCACTTAATTTAAAAGATAGAAATGTACAACTAAACCAAACTATAATAAATAAGCAGCAGAAAATAGAAGCGTGGTCTTTAAAGTTACTACACGGTAGACATTTAGCCGATCTTAGCCAAACTCACGTTGACAAAGTTGCATCGAACGAATGGCTACGACGGGGAGATCTCTTCCCAGTGACGGAAGCCTTGATGATGGCTATCCAGGATCAAGTAATAGACACTAGGAACTATCAAAAACATATAATAAAACAACCGAATATGATTAATTATTTATGCAGAAGATGCTATTCTAGTCCCGAAACAATCCAACACATTACCGGAGCGCGTAAAACCATAGTACAAACCGATTACAAACATAGACATGATCAGGTCGCTGCAATTATTCATGAACACCTAGCATTTTAACATTCTCTCATCACACAAGCACAAAAAATTCCCTATTACAAATATTCACCTCAGGCTATTTTAGAATCTACAAATTTTAAACTGTATTGGGATCGTACAATCATCACAGATAAAACAGTACACTACAATAGACCGGATATTTTACTTCATGATAAAGTTAAAAATTCTGTATACTTTTTTTAAATTCAGAATTCAAGAATATTTTTCAAATAGGCAATTATTATAAGCACTTTTGAATCGTCGAATGAACATATGAACAAAAAGCTACCACCGGTTCGGAAGGCAGTTCTGCTGAGAAGAGCCGGCAAGAAACTCAACAGTTGCTCTTTTCAAAATCCATGGTACAATCTATTACATTAGCTGGCAGCTATCCTGCATGACATTCAATAGACATTAATTCCATACATGCTTATCCTCTAAATATTCTTGNTAATAACTAAGCAGCAGAAAATAGAAGCGTGGTCTTTAAAGTCACTGCACGGTAGACATTTAGCCGATCTTAGCCAAACTCACGTCGACAAAGTTGCATCGAACGAATGGCTAAGACGGGGAGATCTCTTCCCAGAGACGGAAGCCTTCATGATGGCTATCCAGGATCAAGTAATAGACACTAGGAACTATCAAAAACACATAATAAAGCGACCAAATATGATTAATGATTTATGCAGAAGATGTTATTCTAGTCCCGAAACAATCCAACACATTACCGGAGCCTGTAAAACCATAGTACAAACCGATTACAAATATAGACATGATCAGGTCGCTGCAATTATTCATCAACACCTAGCATTTAAACATTCTCTCATCACACAAGCACAAAAAACTCCCTATTACAAATATTCACCTCAGGCTATTTTAGAATCTACAAATTTTAAGCTCTATTGGGATCGTACAATCATCACAGATAAAACCGTACACTACAATAGACCGGATATTTTACTTCATGATAAAGTTAAAAATTCTGTATACTTGATAGACATAGCCATTCCAAATACACACAATCTTGCATCCACTTTTTCAAACAAAATAGATAAGTATACAGATTTAACCATAGAGCTCAAAAGTCAATGGAAAGTCCAATCCGTCACTACAGTACCAATAGTTCTTTCAACAACCGGAGTAGTACCTCAAACGCTACACACGAGTCTGGAAACTTTGGGTATTGACCGGTTAAGTTATATTCTTTTACAGAAAGCCATAATCTTAAATACATGCCGTATAGTTAGGAAGTTTTTATCATCAAATAATTAACTTATTGTCCGAATTCCTTACTATTAATAATAATTATCGCTGAAAATCTCCACCCAAATATTGCTTGGCTATATGCTCGCAATTTTGTGGTTAACGTACCCCAATGATTTGGGAGAACAGAAACGGTAAAAATAAGCTAATAATTATAATACTAATATATATATATATATATATTTATATATATAATTATAAATAGGTAATATTTACAATAATACGAAAAAAAATCGATCTACAACTACGTGTTTAACTGCAACTATTTCTGTAGATTTAAGGCAATAATCGATCTAATACTTAATATTAGATTTAATGAATTTTAATTATTAATTAAAATATTTATTTCATATTATACTGAATGAAATTATAATTGTGAAATACGATAAAAATGACAAATAATTAAGAAGCATTTCGTATAAAAATTATAGTATTAAGAGGTCTTACCCATAAAAATTCGTATAAAAACATTCTATAGAAAGCAAAGTTGCTTAGTGACTTTCCCAGAGCCAGTGAATGAGTATAGGTAGGAGTAGGAGGCCGGCAGTTCCTGGCCGTCAATTAGACATGGGGAAGATTTATTGGGCGATCTGTCTTCTGCTATCCGCAATGGAAATAGTTTTACAAAAGAACTTTTTCAAATACTGGAAAAAATTGCGAAAATTGTTATTAGATTTTTTATTACAGCCTTAAAAGTTCTTACTGTTAGTCGTGGCGGAGGGCACAAGTGCCCTAAATAAACACGATAGGTCATGGGTTCGTTTTCCTACAAGGAAAATAAATTTTCATTTCCTCGCTCTGGTAACGATGCAAAGCGCGGCGTTGAGTTCAGCCCTCCGCCTTCCGTCTGTGACTCAACATGCAATGCACGGAAAGTGGGTAACGAAGTGTTTTAACACTAGGTTCCCAGGTTCCCAGGCCCTGTCTACCTTGCTATGTACGTAAAAAATAGTCTGAATGAAATTTACATAGAAATTATGATAATAAAAACTCAAAATACATGTAGTTCATTTATTAATAAGCTCTCGAATGTGTTAGATGAGTTCTTTGATTTTATACGTGTAAAATTTTAGAACACCTCTAAAGTCAAGAAATTAAATTATTTAATACTAGAAGTAAAGTCAAGAAATTTTATTATTTAATACTAGTTTGCATTTTATTAACGCAATAAGCACGGTTCATTAGAAGTTTCATTTTCTGCGTAATAAAACAGAGCTTGCCTCACGTACTTCATACTTCATTTGAGTCGTAAAAGGTGTGCCGGAATTGGCTGAATTTATTCACGAGCTTTGTGCTGTCCCTGAAAAAGTCCTTAGGAGATTGCATAAAAGTAAGTTCGGGGGATATCGCGGACTTACCAAGAACGAGCTTTATGTCTATATGAATTGTGGTTTAATAAAATTTGTTTTTATATAGCGTCAAAATGTTTGTCTTTGTTATTTCTTTTATTTCACCTTTATTCTGCTTATAGCTGGCTAGGCAGAGGAAATCTGAGATCTTGGTTTTAAGATTGAACTCAATGCCGTCCTTTATCTCGTTACCGAGTGAGGAATATATTTTTTAAATAACAAATATTTTAATTTCTCGAGTGGGAATCGATTCCCAACAATCTGTCATGTTCATAGTCACACGCTCGGCTTCTAGGCCACGACTGGCATGTACTATACATATTTGTGCGAGTTTTAAGTAAATAAATTAATAAGTTTCTTTTATAATCCTGTCAAACATAACAAACAGAACATAAAAAATATATGACTTACGTTATGTTTATGTTTAATGGGGAAGCGAAGCGAAAACACGTAACAAAACACATAGCCCCTGAATCTTTTAGACAACGTCTGTTTATTCGGCGCGGATGTTTGAATTATAAAGGAAGACGACATTTCGGCGAACAAGGACCTGCACGGCTCCCTTACATCCAGCGTTCATACATATTAACTTGGGTCATCCCAGTTCCAGAGGAAACGAACGAGACGGAATAGTTTTCTTATTTATTTTATAAGGGAAATAAAATGTTGATAGTGAATGCTTAAATAAGTGATTATTATAGTTATTACACTTATACTTGCTGTGTTTTAAATTTAACTTATTTTATTATTAAAGAAATACGAAAATCCTACGAATTGTAACCGGTACATTATGATTTGATATAAGTAGTACACAATTACATAAACAAAACATATTTTTTTGCCTTTAAACCGTAGGCGGATGGAACCTAGTGTAAAGACACCCCGTTTCCCATTTTCTGCTGAATTCTGGTGAAACTTAAATGCGATTTGTCTCCATACCAGAGCGAAGAAATGACAATATTAGTAAATAATAATTAATTTCCTCCAGTGGGATTCCAATAAAAAAAAAGGATATATTAATAAAATCATTTGGCTACTTACGCGGACGTGTTAAATAATCTATTTCTATAATATTTGATTCATATGATACTTGAGAATATATTGCAAGAACTACGATATTCTTTTAAGCGAGTTTTACGTCTTGTCCATTCATAAATCCAAAGATAGCGGAGCGAAGCCAAGCCAGGCCAATATTGCACAAAGTCCTGGCCGGGGAATGGTCCGCAAAGAGATTCTTTACAGATTGTATGCTCGTCCGGTGTAAAATTGCATGGATTCCACATTATTGTCCACTGCCATTACGTTTGAGCTTTGAACTGGTTCGGTATTTAAAGCTAATAAAAGATAGCTGCGATAACTTTATTTTACACCTTTTTTTTTGTATAATAAAAATAATGTTTTATGAAAAGATGAAGAAATATTATAGACGCTGTCGTGGCGCAGGAGCACAAGGTTCAGACTGACACTGACGTTTGTGGGTTCGACCCCCACTCGGGGGTTTATCATAAACACTCCACTGAAAAAAAAAAAGATTTCATTCAAAGATAAAGCTGAAAGGTAGATTCTTGTTTAGAATAAGCCATTACAGTTCGTAGTTAATTGCGGAGAACGTAACGTCTTTAGGTTACCTCGTTGCATGATAGACACGTGTGAATCTGAAAATTACCTTATATAGGTATATATAAATATTCTATTTTCATTTAGATTTTTACACATATTTTTTAAAAACTGTTATATCTGACTTTGGTATTGAAATACCAACCAGTTAACTTTTGAACGATTGAGTTTGGGAATTCGCGAAAATTAGTACGCCGAGCTAAAAGTTAGCAGTTGTTTTAAAGATGTCAGTAAAAGTTTTTCCGTTGAAGTGGCACGTAATATTAGAGGTCCGAATCAGCTTGGATATGAAAGCGGAGTGCTTTTCAAAGACCTAAGTCACAAGAGTATATACTCATATTTTTAGCCTAGCGTTATTAATTAGGATGGTCATATACTCGTACATCAGTCTATATCTGGCTGTCCTCTTAGCCAAGACAGGAACAATATGGAATTAATAGTCACTTACATATTACAGGAAAAAATTACAAACTTATATTTGTACTTTATTTCATATAAAATGAAAGTATATGCCCGCAATCTTAAGCTTATAAACTTTTGTAAGTTGTATTTTCCGTTGACCTACAATCCTGAAATTAGCACGGCAGCTTCTACGAGCAAATCCAACTCCCATTTAGGCGGTTTTCCTCGGAAATATATGAAAAATATTAAACATTTAAAAGTTTTTAGTTTACAACCTGTAGCAGCTACCAATCGCCTAACTGTTAAGCCAATGTTACAACAGATTTGCCGCTTCCATCCTCACTGGAGATGCGCAGCGACGGCTCCACGTTGTTTGAGCGTTCCGCAATCTGGTATAATTGCGTGCGTGGGTACAGGATTTGGTCGGAATTTCAAAACTAAGCCGCCACTCTGAAAGGATTTTTCCCCATTGCATATTACGCAATGCATATAATCCCTCCATTTATATTCACAAAGTAAAAGCTCACGCCAGTAAACACGCTCGTCAAAGCTCATCTTGTAAAGTAGAATTCGTAAACACTTGTAGGTGTTATAAAGTAGCATGTAATTTAAATTTCATTTCCCCTAAGTTTTGAGTGTAGGAATTCTTGAAGAGGTCTTTCATTACATTAATATTTTTCAGAGCAGTTTTGGTAGTAAAATGTAATATTGTATAGTTTTTACTTTTATTTTTTATTAGCTTCACTCTATATCCCTCACATAGCATGGTAGGAAAAGGAAACCTGCTAATCTAGTGTTACGATATTTCGTTCCCATTTAAACACTTCTCACGTTACCGCCTATTGAGAGTTGAGTGACGAAACTTAACGCCGCGTTGTGCCTCCTTACCGGAGTGGAGAAATGAAAATATTCAATATTTCATTTCCTCGAGTGCGAATCGAACCCACAATGTGTCGCGTTTACAGTCAAATTTTGTGCCAAAAATTAAGAATAGTTGTATGTGTGATATTCGTATATATTAAATATGTTATTATATGTTTTTTATATAATATTTTTGCCATGTTTCTTGTTAGTAATAATATTTTAATATGAAATAAGAACATGTTGTTACTTCACATTTGGTAATAAAATGTTATTACAGCTCAGGGTTTTGAACATTCTTAGGTTAGTTTAGAAATAGAGAATTTACTGTATAAGTTTATTATTTGGATGGGCCCCAAGTAACTAAAGTAACATATAAAATCTACTCGAAAGTGTGACCCAAAGGAATCGTTAAAGCCCACGAAACAGAATGACTTCGGGACTACAAGTTTGGTTTTCATAAATATATAGATAGCTAGGGGTTTTATTTGTAAATGGACTCGGCCCATGTACGGATTTGAGAAATCCACTTTTACATTTTAGATAATATAATTGGTAGTTTTGTAAATCTGTTTTTGTTTAATGCCGAGAAGTTTAGTTTTATCAGTTTCACGTTGTGTCCCTTTCACAGTAGGATATGGCAGAAAGAACCTAGTGTTAACACCCTTGTTCCCCATTTTCCACTCAATTCTGGAGTCATTGTGTGATGTGTACGTGATGTGTGTGTCGACACATCACGTATCTTACGTGATGTGTAGAAAATTTGAATTAGCCTTCATAATTCGGCGGAAAATAGGGGTCTTAATATCCCCTACCTACTCTGCTATCTGATCTGTACGGGATACAAGTTAAAGAAACGACATGTTTTTTGTATATCATAAAGCTTTTTCGAGTAGCAATATAATTCATATCTCCATTTTTACCAAATTGTACTATAATTTGGGCGAATTTCTTACATCGTGACTTTAAAAGACATTTATTTATAATTTTCCAAAACACAACAAAACGACTAATCTTGGGGACAACAAATTCACGAGCGGGGACTTCCTCAGAGTTTTTCTCATAACTCAAAATGAGATCATAACGTCGCAATCCTCTGGAGGCCTCGAAGAATAACAAAGAAAAACCCCCAAATTACGAAGGTCGAATAATTTTAGGGCAAGCTACTGAGAATGGTTCCAAGGGGACTTGGATGGCGATTATGTTGCGTTTTTATAAGGTTGTTATTTTTACGACTGGTGCCTATAATGTTTAAATATACCTTTAGTGCGTAGGTCGTACGCGTTGTACGTAATATGGTAGCTTCTGTGGTGTATTTAATTAGTAAGGATTTTAAGGCTTGTTTTCATGTAATGTGGTGGTATATTATTAATATAGGTGATATATATGAGTTTATGAGGACAAGGGTTTGAGTGTAACACGACGGTAGTGGGTTCGATCCCCATTCGAGGGAATGAATTGTTATTTACTTATTAATATTTTCATTTCTTTGCTGTGGCACCAAGGTTGCAAGCCTGGCGTTGAGTTCTGCCCCTCAATCCGCAATGCCTCGAAAAATTCGACGGACAGTGGGTTAACACTAATTTCCCAAGGTAGGAAATGCTTGCATATAAAATATCAGCTATCTTTAACGCTTCTGCTTAAAACTTATATGTAGTAGTTGTAAGGAAAAATTAAATGTAATTTTTATTATATTTTTAAATGATATTCGTGACGTGTTAGTGAAATTTCTATTTGATTGCTAAGTCATTTACAGTTAGTTATTTTTTCTAACAATAGGACTGTTATTCATTTTTAATGGTTTATTCATCTATTGAACTTCATTTTATACTGACGGACCTCTATTATATAAACTGAAACTATTTAAAGTTACTCGAGTATGTAACAGACACAATATTTTTAAAATTGATTTGAAATGGTATCTGATTAAGCGATGATATTGGATTGAATTTTCCCGTTATTTTCCCGTTATTAATCCGTTATATTGCGTTCCGTTGCAGTTTCATTTGATTCGAAATATCACTAAATGCTTCGGCCTTGCCGATATGACCCAGTACATATAGCTAATATGGTTTTATTTTTTCAATATATATTTTAATACATATGTAATTTATCTTATATAACACAATTTTACTTTTATTACTCCTGTCGGGCTTCGAATCCACAGCCACCACGTTTTGCAGATAAAAAAATATAGTTATATATTCTAGAAAATATATAATACATACAGTAATGCCTTCTTGATTCCGACATTGTTCTTAAAAACATGTACTTTTTGTTTAAATCTATTCCAGTACATACAAATTAAGGCCAGTCGTGGCGTAGTTGCACAAATTTGTGACCGTAAACGCGACTGTTTGTGCGTTCGATTCTCACACGAGGAAATTGAATATTTATTTAAATTTACACTTTCATCTTTTCGCATTGGAGTCGAGGTAGAGCGCGGCGTGAGTGTGTGATACACCACTCAATACGCAACTCCAGAATTTGGCAGAGTGTCTTAACACTTGGACTCTGGGAGTGTCTTAACACTCACCCTGCTATAATCGGGATACAGCGTTTATTATTTTTATTTTTTACATTAAATACAACCCAAACTATAATTTACTTTGTTTGAAATAAAACTTAGAAATCCGTTCAGTAAGTATTCGCTGCAACTTGCCCTGTTTTTTATTTATAAAGTACTACTACTTACAAGGTAATCAAGTAGAGAGCTTTTCTTAAATTGAAAAACTGTGGCGTTTGTGGGTTTCTTCAACAACTAAGTTCAAGCACTAACATTTTATTTACGTAAGCGTTTCTTATTTTTTTGCTATATTTTTATTTTCGTAAAGGAATTTTTAACCTGAATAATTAAAAATATATATTATTTTTAGTAGGTGTTTCTTCGTATAATATATGTATTTAATATTAACTTTTATAGCAATTTATAGAAATATTTTTTTAAGCATAAGTTGTCCGAAATTTCGTTTGCATGAATTTGCATGAAATATGTATATTAAATTTTCATAAACATATTTTATTACATATATTATTAACTAACAAAAATTATAGGCATACTCAGCCACAAGTTAATGTAAAGTACATTTATTATATGATTGCATAAAAAAATCAGTTAAAATAAAAATAAACAGAAAACCTTTTACAAGCGCCCGTTACGAAGCATTAGTCCGCAACGCGTCGTTGACCCAACCAATAAAAGAATTATTATGAACGAAATAAACATTTTACGTACTGAAAATATTTACCATATCCATATATCCACGTAGGCCAATCGTAAAGCAGTGGCACAGGTCGTAAATGCGACAGGTAGCGCGGCGTTGAGTTCCGCCATTCAACACACATTATTTTCTTGTCAATATGCCAAATTAAATTTGAAGTTTTACCTAGTACAACCACTACGTACTTGTTTGAGAAGCATCCTTTTAAACTCTACTCATCACTTAAAATCTATACTTATAATAAAATCGTAAGAGGGACGGTGTCTGTACTTGGAAGATATTTCAAGAAAAATGTTATTGGGAACCTTTATTAACGTAATAAAATCCAAAACAATTATTTTTAAAATTTTTGTCTGTTTGTCCGTGATGCGGTTTTCTGGAAAGCTTGCTATTGGATTGTGGAAAGCTTCCGAAAACATATAGGGTTTATTTTATTACAATCGGTTTATAAATAAAAAAGTTATGTCAATTTAAAGTATTTAGTTCGCCAAATTTGCTAATTGCCGTAATAGTTATTTTATACAACTGTTTTACTGAATTGACTGAATCTTTAGTTTTCAATTTCTTTATTAATATTTCTATTTTATAATATAAAACACTATTATCTACGAATATCAAAGTACAATTATGTTATTTTGGAAGTTACGTTGGCAGAAATCTGATAATATTGAAAAACTAATATGAAATTAAAATAAAAGCACATTTGAGGGTTAACTTAAGAATTATTACATTCACAGCCAGCTACGTAGTAGAGGCGTAGAGTCACAATAGAAACATACATTACCAGTAAGTTACGGCCGCGTTCTGTATCCTCGAAATACTGTTCACGCAGTGATACCCCAGTGTGAGCTTAGCACATTTGTTTACAGAGTTTATGGCCTAGACTAAATTCTAGCTAATAGGCTTATACCCTATCGGGATCCGCCTGCAGCTCGATATGGTGAAGCCGAAGTTATGAACGTTCCTCTTGACACCTTATTAATTCTTATATTTAAGTTTTAGTTTGAGGCTGGTTTGGCGCAGGGGCGCAAGGGTGTGGTTTCCTTCCCCACTCGGGGAAATGAATTATTATTTATTAATATTTTCTGCTTTGCTCTAGCACCAAAAAATAAATTCGGCGGAAAGTTGGGAACCGAGTGTATTTTATGTTTTACATATTATGATTTTTATAAGACGTAATATAATTTTATTTTAAATTAAGTTTTATTTTAAATAACAGAAAAAAATCATAAGCAATTTACTTTCATTTTTTTTTCAAATAAGTAAAGTGTTTTAGTTACGAGTTCGATTCTCATTATAGAACTTTATTCACAAGTGTGTAAAACTACTGGCGCCACAAGATGTTATAGTAAATTCATCGTACAAACCAGAGTTAGCTGGCACACTTCAAGACTTCCATGTAACGAGCATAGAATGCAAGCCAGCGCCAACTTTCAACAAAACACTTCAAAGACACTTTGGCTGCCGCTATGGATTATTTATTTATTTACCTTTTCTTCAGCTTCACGCTGTATCCTGCATGTGGCAGGATAGGAGCCTAGTTAAGGCACTCGGCTCGCCATTTTCCGTACTTCTGACTTAATCTGAGTTTTGGAGGCACTGTGTGTTAAGTAGCGGAACTCAACGCCAGGCTTAGTCTTGACACCAGAGTGAATAAACGAAACTCGAACTCGAAACTCGAAGATTCGGCTGAAAAAGTGCACCGAGCTTATTATTACTCAGTTACTCAGCTCTGCCTACCCTAATATATACAGGATAAAAGCTGAAAAAAAGAAACACACTTGCTTTATAATTTTATTATAAATAAATTAATCCATATATTATTTATGAAATATATATTTTTGAAGTTAGCACACAAACGATAATTTACGAGAATTCTGTATAGACTCATTAGTATATAATATCGTACAGCAACGAATACAAATATTCCAAAAAATTAACCTTTTCAACACAACTTTCCATATATATTTTGACTAATGTCACTCCAAAACTTACTACTTTTCACAAAAAGCGACCTATTAAAGCTTCTCTTCAGCCAGGATTAAAGGGTAGCCTTTATGTCTCTCTATAGTGCATAATGCCTGGTGCTGTGGCTTTATGCTGGTCATCATAAGTCATGTTTCGGTGAGGTCACTGTGTGTGAATTCGCAAGTGGAATCTGAAACAGGTCAACAGGCCAAGAACCAGTATTCATTTGCTGGCCAATTTAAATGACGTTCACAGATTCTGGTACAAACGTAAATGGAAGATTTTTCTATATATATACCTACTTAGATTTAGATTGCTCATTTAGAACATACTATCTTTTAAGATGTATTTATAATTTAATTTTAGAGTAAAAAGGGTGTAAAACTGTAAATTCGTTTACTTAAATATAAAAATAATGCAAAAAGTTTAAAATTAGTTCTTTTAAAATTAAATTTACGCTATGCAAACGAAACATAGTGAAAGAGCGAACCCATAAACATTTTTTGGAAAGTAGTTTAAAATTATTTATTTAAAAAGTTTTCTTAAATATGATATTCATTTTATATTACTAAGCCTAATTTTACCTTTTTAGAAATAAATTGTATGTACGTAGAATGCCTCCAGAATTCGACGGAAAGTGGGGAACGTATATCCGTGATACAGTGTGTTGCTGAAAAAATATATTTTAATACCACTACAATTTTATTATATAATATATTAAGCAATTCATCGTATACTCTATATAACAACATACGTCACATTCACAGCAGCGTCGCTTTCAGGACAGGAGCAGCTTAAATTTACGAGAGACGCAGTTACGGAACAGGTCAAGAGCCTTCTGTGTATCCAGCTTAATTAATACAGCCGTTAATTTTGGTTAGTTCTTTCGCTTTGCTATAATGATCCAGGCTTGCTTTGTATTTAACGTTTGTTCCAACTTCCAATTCCAGGTCCTTAAAATGATGAGTCTGGCGCTCCCCGAATCCCTTTGAGTCGTGCTTTCAAGTGATGTATTTTGTGGGTACAACGGCAGCCGGCAGGTTTACACGGGAGACCTATTTGGGAGAGGTCACAAGATGGTTTCGTACAGTGTTTGTGTTGTCCTTATTTGTTTTTTTTTTGTGGATTTGTATTTGTATTATTTGTGAGTATATGTATAGTTTTAGGTAAATGTATTTGTGATAATTAAAACTTTAATGAGTGTTTTTTTTTAATTTTATTAATTTTCTACATTAAAAAGTTTTTTTTTACTTAAATAAATATAAAAATATATAAAGATATGAATTCATAGCCCAGAAATTCATATGATTAAGTACATATATACATATTTTATACTTTAAACGTTATTAAAAGCTTTTAAAAGCTTTTATTTAACTTGCAATGTATGTATGTGGGTTCGGGTGAAATCTTTGAGCTCAACTTTGAAGTAGATATCTTCAACCGATTGAGCTGAAATTTTGTATACACGTTTAGTTTGGATGACAATGCACGATCAAATATGTGACGTCATTCTAAATCTAATATGGCGGACCATACAAGATGGCGGAATAGTTATTTTTAATGTACTTCTACAATATGGGTATCAAATAAAAGGGCTCGTTGAGAGCAACTGGAAAAATAATGTGATGTCATTCTAAATCCCATAAGGAGGATATCCAAGATAGGCGAGTATCTATTTAGTCTACTTCTACAATATAGATATTAAATGAAATGGGTCGTTGACCGTAACTCGAAAAATAATGTGACGTTATTCTAAATCCAATATGGCGGAACATCTAAGATGGCGGAATAGTTATTATTTATGCACTTCTGCAATATGGGTATCAAATGAAAGATCTTACCGAGAACAATTAGAAAAATAATAAAATAATCGCGCGATTTACTTGTGGAAATAAACTAGTGTTAATTTAATTATGTAAAATCTGTAAAATCTAAGTTTCAATTTTTCAAGTTTCTATTTAATTAAATATTGATTAACGCGATAAGCTTTTATAATCATATAAATTGTGTACAATGAGGTTATGAGTTGATAGTTAAAATATAAAAGACAATTTTTATTTTCTCCTTTTCAGAGCGTTTAAATAAAAGCTTTTTCTTAAAATGATTTTTTTTTTATAATTTATTTTTTGTGGGTCGTTTAGAAATATTCTGTAATGAATGACAGGATTCCGCTAGTTTTTTGTTACATAATAGTATCTCTAAATAATTAACTCGTATTTCGCAAAGGAGTTTACAGAAATATAATGAAGTCGGTTTGATAATATATTTATATACTAAAAATATATATGTTATATATCTATGAGGCCATCATGGCGCAGTGTAGCGGCGCCTTACTGAAAACACGATAGTTGTAGGTTCCTTTCTCAGGTAATAAAATCCGGCATACAAATCTCGAATTCGGGAACAGAAGAGCGGAGTGTTTAACAGTACATTTGCTCTGCATAAAATGAAATGATATGTAATTGACAAACAGAGACACTAAAAATGCTAGTAATATCGTACATTTATAATACAATCAAATTATTTCCCGATATTAATATGAACAATATTTAATATATTTATATAGTTTATTGGTAGAGTTTTCTATCGGGCTTAAGGAAAGTGTTCGTCACGTAACTACAGCTGTGGGTGAAAGTTTTCTTACCCTCACAAGTGTCAACACAGTTACTCACCCTTGCGTCAACTGGGGTTAACAAGTTATTGCTAGCTCAACGGGGAAAGTAATAAAGTAAGTTTACATTTGCACTTTGCTTTCACAAAAAGTTTAGTTCAATAAAATGGCGACAATTTACGTGTAAAGGATGTTTTTTCTTTAAATTATTGTATATACGATTATTTCGTATTTACACACGTAGAATATTTTATAGAATTTATTTAGTTTGAAAGCTTTTTGGTATTATATTCAAGTTTTCGATGCGAAATCGTCGAAAGAATTGCGATAATTGGTAGATTAGAATACCATTAAAAAGTATTTTTAATTAAATAATATATAGAAATCAAATTAATAATATATATAAGTACCAATTTCGGTCTTTACAAAGTAAGGGCATTTGGTCTCGCAACTAATGATAATTTTTATTTAAAACAAAAATAAGAAACACCGCACATGAAGGGCTCTAGACGACCTTTCAAATGAAAGTAAGAAACAAACTCCTAAAAAGACTCATTCAGCTCCTACTACTCTTAACGTGAACATTTAAAACATTAACAAATGACGAAAACTTCAATAAAAAAGTCATGTTTTATTTAATCTTACTAATGTATTATTAATTAATTATTAAAGGTTGTATTTTAAATGATATTCGACCTCGATGTAGATCTTCAGACATATGCTAAGTTCATATGCGAGTAAATGGACTTACTTACTTTGAACTAAATATATAAGATAACTAAATTATAGCGTGCTAAAGCGTTCGTCTTACGCTTTCTGCACGCTGTCACTTCCCGCTAAGACAGATATGAGAAGACTGCTTTATTAAATATAAATTAACAGTTTAAATTGTAATTTTCTATATTAATCTTTTAATTTTTTGTTATGGAGGTGGACTTGCCCCAGTGGCATAAACGTGTGATTGTAAATGCGATCATTGTGAGTTTGTTTCTCATCTGGGGGAATTCATTATAATTTTTTAATATTTTTATCACTTTGGCTCGCGGCGTTAAGTTCCGCCACTCAACGCAATAGCTCATCGAGCAGAAAGTGGGGAACGGAGTGTTCTTAGCTTAGTGGTTCCCTCAGTCTACCCTACAGGCGGAATACAGTGTATACTGAAAAAAAAATTGATATCAAATTTATTGTATGTATATTGATTTTTTGTATATTAAGTAAAAATTCTAAAATAAAACATTTTAACTATTTCGCTTTCTGAAAAAAAATCTTAACTGAGTTTGAATGTAACAAATGGGTTTATAATTTGTTCTATCGAAATAAACTCTAGCGCGATTTTGGAATTTCATAACTAATTATGCATTGGAGTAAAGCAAAAAGTTTGGAAAGGAGTAATTCTCTGCATGGAATTGAGTCAGTTATTTATTTTATTTGACGGCAACTGTTACTATTTTCTTTATAAAATTTAACAATTCAATACTGAATATAATATACTTTTTAAAATGAATTATGTTCTAAAATTATATAAAAATTTTAGCAAAGCTGTACTCTAAGATAAATGAGAAATTAAGATCTAAAGCAGTGAATTATTTAAACAAAAAAGTACATTAAAATATGTAGGTCGCAAACCTTTCGGCTTAACCTTACGAAGTAGGTTAACCATTTTAGTAAAAAAACATTCGGGAAGTTATGAAAATTATCGTGACGTGTACTCGTATACAGATTGCGAACTATGCATAACAATAGAAGGTACAGTCCGCAGCTGAATTTATCTGGCAAAAGGATTTGGATCTTTTAAAAACGTATAGTTATAATTTTGTTACTTTTGTTACGATCCCAATGTAATGTAAAACAGGACATTCTCATATCAAATTTACTGAAAGAAATCTTGTCGTAAAGTATATATAATATACACTGTATAAATCACGTTTTTCTTATCCATTTGGTGTGGATCCACTAAGTATTATATAGGGGAACTTAACGTTGAAATTTGCTTAGCCGAGGTTAATCATTTTTGGAATCCACAAATATCGTGTATTGTAAAGAGTGCCTTGAATACTTAAGCTTTTTAAAAATATTAAAGTTTATTATATACTAGCGACCATGTACGAGACAATTATTTATTTTCTTATCTCAATTACTTTCATAATCTAATAACCTTATCGTTTTAAAGACAATATCCACATATACATAGCTTAAGTTTGAGTCAATTAACACTTATTTGTAGCGAAGTCAAGTTCTTTATACTGCTACCACAAACATTTTTAATGTACTCGTATGTGCTTAAAACAATAAATTATAGGTACATTTCACAAATGTAGTTAGTTTTGACTATTATGTAACAATTGTAACAATTCTATTTACATTTAGGCAAATCTTTGAACGGGCGTATTGTTTTTCTGACGCTACTCGCCCAGAAGCTGCACTCTATTGCGGTAAAACTGTAGAACAGTATGTTGCGGGCGGGCATTGTACCTACATTGAATTACATTTGCAACTTGTAATATGCTTTTATTATACTAGAGTTTGAAGTTTTAAATAAATTTACCACCTGCAAACTTATATGAATATTTAAATAAAAAAATTGTATTACATTGAGAATTCGGGCTTTTATTTATTTTGTATGACTCATTTGTTCGGCTGTCAGTATTTGGGTCGTACGCCCGATTGACTAATGTACGTTTTAATTTATCTTTTATTTATTTATTTTTGTTGGTTTTATTTTGATTTGGTTGTTGTCGCTTTTGGATATTAAAATTTATCACATATTCTAATGTCCTTTATATTATTTGAATATAGTTATAGGATATTTATCAGAGTTTCAAAGTTAAAATATATTAAATAAATAATAAAACGAAAGTAAAAAAATAGAAAGGTAAAGAGCTGCCTTTGAGTTTCGCTACTCAGCACACAATGCCTCCAAGAATTCGGCAAAAAGTAGGGAACGGAAGTGTTATGGGAACAGAGTGTCTTATCACTAGGTTCTCAGGTTCCTGCTGGCTACACAGCTATGTGCGTCCTACTGCGTGAAGCTGAAAAAAAAATCAAAATTATTATATTATACCTTGGTTCCAAAAAAATAAAAAATTCCAAAGGTGAACAAGTCAAACAGCTCTCAGTTGGTCCTAAACTGAAATGTTATGAAATGTTACTCAAATTACGCATAATTACCAGTAGGGTCCATCTAGCGGCGTGTCCCGGCTTGTTAATTGTGGAACAGAGGCTATTGCCGCTCCATAAATCTCCGTCGACTTAACGTCGACGCTGTGAAATATTAACCGCGCTCCGCTTTTGACGCTCGGCCTAGACAGCGAATAAATAATAGAATACTGGAAGAACTTCTAATGCTACGTATTTGTTGGAAAAATTATGGAGCTGGAAAGCTGGGTAATATGTTTGGGTAATATATGGGGTTGAAAAATTGGAGTAGTAATATGTAACTATAGTATTAGAACTCAGTACTTAATGTTATCAGACCAGTGTAATTTGTAATATGATATTTTTTTTTATATTTATAATATTTTTTATGTAGTCATTTCAAAAAATTGGTCAAGTTCGAGTCAGACTTGCCCACTGAGGGTTTCGTATCAATGTAAGCAGTCAACACAATTGCAGGTCAATGGGAAGTAAGACTTATTCAACTTGACTAACCTACACAGTACATCCACGAGAAGTACGCTTATCAGGTTTAAATTACGCTGCGAATTTCATACTAAATATAGCAAAAATAATGCATATCTTTTGATTGTGTTGATTTAAGTAAGTGTTTTTTTCTGAACTCAGGGGGCCTAGACCTGAATATTTGATATAAATTTCAGCTTGATACGCTATCTCAAGATAAATTATCTTGACAGACGGATAGACGGACAATAAAGTGATTGTATTCACTTTTTTGAAGCATGGAACCCTAAAAAAAGTAAATGATTTTAATGAAACAACTTGCTCATATAATAAATATTGAAAAGCATTTCTAGGGCTCTATCATTTCAAATGTGTCTACTATGCATACTGTCGCGTAGGAAGGGGGTGCTCTTGCATCAATCAAGGAATTAGAGCCCTAATCTCATTTGTCCCATTGCTGCCGGCCCCTGGCGTTAAACCGTGAGTATTGCCGTCGCAATAACGCACATTCTCTATGGGATAATTTATTTGTAGGAATCGATCGTTCTCCTTTGTTCATGATAAATAATAAATACATATTATTATTATTATTACAGAATATTACGGAATATTCAGTTCTCTGTGTTTATTAATATTTATATAAAATTTTAATTTTAAATAGTATATTTAAAAGTGTAAATATTCTGTGCCATACAGCGCCTGTTGTAAACGTGTCTGGATCAAATAAGATATTTATAAAATGTGGAAATGCAATATCGAGAAATTTGATTTTATACTTTATTGTTATGATTCGGGATGATCCAAAATAACGAAAAAAGTAATGGTCTTAAAAAAATTATTGTTTGCAAATCATAATAAACGTCGTGGCGCAGGCCTGTGACTGTAAACGCAACAGTTGTAGGTTCAATTCCCACTCAAGGGAATGAATTATTAATTATTATAATTTTCATTTCCTCGCTTTGCCGTGCCAACTTCGAGTTCTGCCACTCAGTATGCAAGCCTCAAATAGTCAACAGAAAGTGGGGAACGGAGTCTTTTAATAGTAGGTTCCCTCTGCCCTCTGCCTCTGCAATACCTATGCAGGATACAGCGTCAAGTTGAACAAAAATCATATATTAAACTTGAAGCTAACAAAAACCAATGAGAAATTGAGTGTCTTAACACTAGCTTCACTCTACTTACCTTCGATTTTGGGAACATGTATACATAAAATCTGACGACCTACTACCGTTTCTCTGTAAAAAGATTTCCTTTTTCCGTTCCGTGTAAATCAGTGTCACACGAAGTCAATCTGCAATTTGTCAAGTTCACGGACATATCTCGTATATGCAATACGTCACTAGCACATCCATCAAATGTACATCCATGTTTCATAAAAAAATTCGCTTCTAACAATATTTAGTATAGCGCAAAGTCCACGGTCGCCAAAATAGTCGTTTATCATCGACGCTACCTACACGTATACACTTTCGATGCCCCATATTCTTTTATGGTGTAAGTGTAAAGCGATTGATTGTGTAACGTTCTGTTGTTTATTAAAAAATAATAATAAAAATTTAAATTATTAAATTGATTTTAATCTTGTAACACTGGATAATTTGGCAACACGAACGGAGTAGGGATCGGGCGTTGGTCAGATGGGCTCGCGGCAGTCTAGGTTGAGGAGTGATAGCGAACGGACACATTGAAGTGTACTTGTGGTATTCGTACTGAAATACAGAGTCTTTAAATTAAGCCGAGGAAGTTTTATTGGAAAGTTCCCTGTTGTCTACAATTGGTACTTTAATAGTGTGAAACTGTCGAGGCAGAGGGAACATGAGAACTTCATGCGTAGAGTAGGGTAGAACTTAATGCTGGAGAAAGGGAATTTGAAGCATTGTGTGTGTGGCGGCGGAAGCGGAACTCAACGCCGCAGCTTACAATAAGACGCTGTAACATCTCACCCAGCAACAACCTCAATAGCAATTAAATAAAAGAGTGTATATTATAATTTGTGCCCACTTTCGAGAATGTCGTAACGGAGTATCTTAACACGAGGTCCCCTCTGCTTACCCTGCTATGTGCGGGATGTGTTGATCAATCCATTGCGCCTATATGGTTATAATTAACACTTTTCCACTTTTTCGGAAAAGTGTGGGGTTTTCCTCTTCGATAGAATATATCTTATAATACAATATAGATAGGTTTATTATATGTTTATTGGTACAGGACAAACGTTATCTCGTACGTTATGAATAGGGTCTGTTACCTTATAGCGCCTATAGGAATATCCGACAATATTAAATCCCAGTGTAAATATAACACGTGCTGCCTTTAATGCCTCATGTATTTACTTTGTGTGCTTTGGGTGTGCTGGTCGTTACATTCTATGGCAATTGCTCAGCTATTTCTATATTTGGATAGTATATGCGATTTCTAGGTTAAATTAGTCTTTCTTTTGGTTTAACAATATTGAAGATTGAAATTAAGGTATATATAGCAAAAAAAATTGACAGGACAGACTGGACGTGGTCCAAATGTATTTAGTTTCATTTTTCGCATATGTATAAGAATAATGATAGCTAAGATCAAATCTCGCTATATCAATAAAATTAAACGAAAATATTTGAAACTTAGTGAAATCAAATCCACGACTAACATGTACAGTTAGACATACATATTTTATTTGTTTCACAATGGAAAAATTTCAAATTTTAGGGTTCCGTACGTCAAAAAGTTAAAGGGAACCATTATTAGTAAAGGGAACCATTATAGGAACACTTTGTTGTCCATCTATCTCTATCTAGTACCTAGTACTTCCTATTGACGCCCTTAAATTTGGTACAGAAGCCTTGGGGGCGAGTGCGACTCACGCTTAGCCAGAATTTTTCGTAGTATATTTTAATTTACTTTATGTTTCAATATTGGTTAATTTCTATGTAACTGTATGGGGCCATGTTGTTTACGGTGTTCTCTATATAATATTGACATATTCCTGATAAATGATTTGACTTGACAAGGATTCCCCATAGTTTGGACATTATGTCCAGTAAATGATGGATAACGATGACATTGACCTATCTGACCCAAAACAATGTTTGTACGTACAATATAGGCCATCTATCAATCGATGTCAATGTAAGGACAAAGTAAAAATCTCTAGTGTATTGTTACTATTTGATAAAAATGTTGTAAAAAAATGTTTTATTTCTTTTTTAATATATCTAATAATGTATGTTTAAAATTGAATTAAAATCAAAATTTAGATTCAGAGGAAACCTTACCCCACTTTCCGCTGAATTTTACAAGGCATTCCGTGTTAGCGGAACTCAACGCCAGGCCAGAGCGAACAAACCTTAGTGCCAGACCTTAGAAAAAAATAAAAATATTTAGTTCCCCCCCTAGTTGGGATCAAATCTACAGCCGTTGCATTATAGTCACACCCTCGTGCCCCTGCGCCACCAACGGTCAGTCCTCATTATCAATTTAAAATAAATAGTATTGCACTAAAATTCTAAAAATGATGAATATTTAAAATAACAATAAAAAATACATGTTACATGCATAAATAATATGCAAAATATATGCACACGCTAAACGAGTCTCAGTTTACGGACACAATTTACAGCTGGCATAAATTGCTAAGTTTATTCATCGTCTCTCCTCGAGCATGAAACAATAAACTTCAGGGGCCTTTTCTACACCATAAATATCACATTACTATAAGTGGGTACAATAAAAATTTAACAACATTACCCCATAATGTGCCGATTGTACGGGAGTGAAGTTTTATGGCTTATAATTATTATTTATATATGAAAACAAAAATTAAAAATGGGTTCCTAATTGAGTAAATATGAATGGTTTCATATTTTTTTAACGATTCGCAGGGATGGTTTATGATGAGTCATTCTTTCCGTTTTATGATGTATTCCACATATATCAGGGTTGGCAGAGGGAACCTGGAAACCTAGTGTTAAGACAATCCGTTCCTATTAAGACATTCGTTTCTGTCTGCATTTACCGTGCATTTATGGAGGCATTGCGTGGTGAGTGGCGTAACTCAACATATTAATTTATATTGAGTCCAATTAAAGATGTGTCATATAAAAATAATCAGGAACACAAAATTATATGCCATATTAAATGTTTTATCAGAACTAAGAAATAACGAGGTTCTCACTATTTTCAATTTAAAATTTCAGTATTTAGATATATTTTAAAAACATTAAGAAGCAAACAAGCAAAAATAACGTTTAACCGCTACCTTAGACAATTAAAAATTAATTCAAAGCAAGTCCAATGTTCCCTCGACCACGGTACTCGATACTGTAGTGAACTGAAACTTATTAAATTATAATAGAACTTATAGCAACTAGGTATGTTCTAGGCTTTGAAACAATAAAGAGAACTTTAAACTTCATTAACAACTCAAGGCTTGCATCGGCAAGTCGGGCGCTGGGAAACACTTGAACCCCTTTATGTGAACAGCGGTCTATCCATCTTGATATACATACATTAATTAATGTTATGACATAATTTGAGTTTTTTTTTCAGGTTGACGCTGTATCCCGCATGTAGACGGGTAGGCAAAGGGAACCTAGTGATAAGATACTCCGTTCTCCACTTTCTGCAGAATTTTCGAGGCATTGTGTGTTAAGTGGCGGAACTCAACGCTACGCTTTTGTTTTGCTACCATATATTAGAGGGTAATGGAACCCACGACCGTCGCGTTACATTTATATAATGTTTTCACGAGTTTTAATGTATTTTTGTATATCAGCTAAATGAAAATAGGCATAGGGAGTCTATGACACAGATGTTTTCAGTGCGTGAGGAGACTTCGTAAAATTCATCCAACACTATTTTTTAATTTTGTATTACTAGGTCATGAGATTCATACAATCATACAATCAGCTTTTAATATAAGATTATGCAGATATAAATATGATAATATTTTATATATGAAAAAATTGCAGATTTTGTATTATCTTAACAAACTTTCCTATTACATTGGTATTAAATTGCGTTATAATGAAGCCTAGTGTTTTATAAAATAGCCTACCACTAGCACTTCTAACCACCTACCCTATATATATATATACAGTTGACAGAAAATACTTCTTAGTTTAATTTTGATCTAATATTAATGTAATTTTAATTTAGATCATATGTATAGAGACTCGAGATCCTGCAGTCAAACTCGCAAAGAGTTTTGCAGGACACAGGTTAAGTTTTTGTATGCATTGTTAAATGGTAGTAATAAAATAAAAATAAAATATATATATATATATTATTGTATAGACATTATTTATATAATTAAATCCTATAGAAACATTTTATGGAAGCGGCTTTTGTTTTGTATGTTTTTGTTAAGGATAAGTAATATTTTCATGAGCAAAGGAACTAAAAGTAGTGTCATAGTTGAGCAACTTTAATCTCACTTAAAGCCAAGTTCTATTTAAGTTGCAGCGCGCTTGTAACTCACAGAGGGAAGTTCAATTAAGTATATATTTAAGTTATTATAACGTCCTAGAAATATAGCGTCGGAACAAATAAAAGAATTGTGAAATTTTCAACTTTTGTTCTTGGAAATTGTTATCTGGAAAAATATAAACTTTTGTTCAGAATTATTTATGATCACTATTTAAGAATGCGAATTGTTCTTTATATTATAAGGTTTAAATTTTACAAGCAGAAAACTTGTATCGTAAATTTTTAGTTTAGTTTTGTTACTATAATTTTTTAATAAAAAATTCGACGGAGATTTTTTTTGTGTGTTTTTATTATATCATCTTATTTATTTATTAAGATCCACCAGTGGTAATAACATTAAATTAATCATATAGTAAGTTTCTTACATTTAAATTACTACAGCTAAATGCAATTACCTTTTAAGGTGAATACCACATGCATTAATCTAAATCAAAAAAATAAATAAAATCAAAGTTAACTAAACATCAGTTAATTATTTATTTCATTATTTCATATATTATATATTCATTTACTGTCGACATTTCAAAATGTACGATTATTATTATTAATTTAAGTTAACATGTGGGTCCTCTTTCCTGTAAATCTTTAAGATGAACAAAAAAATTTAAAGGTCGTTTAGTTCTCAATAAAGAATAAAATAAAATTGATTGACATTACTATTATATTATACCACATGAGATTGTTAACAGCCCCTTGGCGTCCAAATAAAAACTTAGAGTAGAGCCCTCTTTCGGTTTCATTAAACACATAAAATTGGTAAACAATTCCGTTGTCCCATTTTAATGAATACCGGCAAATTCTTTTCGCATACTTCTAATAAAGAGGAGCGCCGAAACTTCAAATTAAGATTCTTAGAGTTCCGCGCGCGGGGAATAAGATTAATGAAGGGCTGCACCTGGGGGTCGCCCCACTAACGACGCGACGTGTCATGACTCCCCCTGTTCCCCCTGATCCCCTATAACTGTTCAAAATAATAAACGGAAATATGTTTTTCTATCATTTCCATTTGGAGCGTCCGGACATTTCCGTTACGGAAAGCTGCATATCGAAATTATAAGTTGGACAAAGTTTTTGGCAATCGTTGTAATGGTAAATGCAGTTTTGGCAGCCGATGAAAACGTGAAGGCTATAATCGAAGTAAGTTGTTATGTAGTTTTGCAGTTATGAAACACATTCGGCTCTATGGAGTAGGATAAGTTTGATATTTAGGTTATATACATTACAATTAAATTAAATCACACAGCAGGGTAAGCAGAGGGAACCTAGTGTTAAGACACTCCGTTCCTCACTGTCCGCGGAATTATGAAGGCGTCGCGTGTTCAATGGCGGAATTCACATGCGTATGTATATTGTATATCCAATAAAAGAATCTTTCTTTTTACGCGAAAAATTTTGATTCATGGTTAACAAGCCTGTTAACTAATTATCAGTATGCCACAACTTGGCCACCACTGATATACTCGTATACGAATTGACCTTTTAAGTCCCGCTAAGAGGGTTATCGACACAGGTTAAATTAATTAATCATAGGTTGACTTTAATTCGCTGGGGTTAATGAGAAACCATAGTTATAAACGAAACGACAGCTTTATACAAAGACTTCAATATTATAATGTTAATCTTAGAGTAAGACTAATAGATTGGTTTAGACATATTGAACTTCATTAGTTAATTTTAAAGAATAATATTAAAATATTTTTTGCAATTATTTTACACATTTATGTAGGTACTGTATTGAGGTCAGTCGTAGTGCAGGGGCACTGTAAACGCGACTGGTTGTAGGTTCGATCCCCATTCGAAGAAATAAAATATTTATTTAATTTTATAGTAATTTCTTTGCTCTGATGGTGAGGTAATTACGCATTACCTTTTGAATTCGACGAAAAATGGTAAAGAGAGTGTTAACACTAGGTTCCCTCTCTCTATCCGTCTGTGTATGGGATATTTTTTTAGATTTTTTTGAATTTATACATTTGTAAGAAAATCCAGGCCCCACACAATTACAGAAAACCTTACATAGCCATATGTTGAAAAAACCTCACGTACTATCATTCGAATGCATTATACCGTTAATAAGCTATATATAAGTGTCGCCCACAATGAGAATAATAAAAGCGCATAATGGGGAATGGAAATAGCGTCCACCGTTACTGAATATCACAATGAGATGGCAACAATAGCCTAGGACCTACATACCATATAGACTAAATGAAACAATACCTCTTTGGAAAATGAGACAAAAAATGTTTGTAAATTGAAAGCGAAGCGAAGCGACCGGCTTTAATAATGGTAGTGTGAGTTATATTCCTTCCCGGTGTTGCCAGTAATTTAGGCAGCGTGTATCGTGCAATATAGAACGGCGCGGAGTAAGGCATAAATTGAGGAGACCATTTGCTAGCATGTTGGCGACCCATAAATATTTTAAAGAATTTCAATCTACCGTTCCTTTCGCCGTACAGTCTATGGTGGTAGAATTCAATTTTATGTTGTTTGTTAAAACTATAGTTTCAATATTATGCTTTTTGATCTATATATTAATACTACGAACTATAAGAGCCATTATAGGCCTGTTAGAGATATACCTACTAGAGGTCAATAGCGTGTGATTATAAAATGGATAGATTGTGGGTTTGAATCGAGGAAATGAAATATTTTATATTTTAATTTCTTCTTAATTCTAAATAATTTTAATGTTTGTCTTAAGAGAAAAAATATTATCATCAATTTCAATTCCAATCATCATAATGATCATCATCATCAGCCTGTCTTCGTTTACTGCTGGACATAGGCCTCTCCAAACGGCTGGATCACAAGAGCTGAAGATCGAGCTCAGTGGCGTGCCATTGGAGAGGCCAATTCGAATATTAACCTACAAATAAATATCTAGTAAATGTTATATATTAATTTTACTACTCTCGTTTTATCACAAATATCGTGAATAAGATATAATAATATTCGATAATTAGTTATTTATAATTTATACGTGATTCATTAGCTTATTATTTCCGCATTGTAAATGTATAAATCAAAAGTTGCCCGCATAATGAAGGTTTGTTGTATATGGCTTAATTATTTTATTTATTGTAGTAGTATTTTTAAATTTAAAATTTTTCAAATTGCTCAATTGTTAAATAATTTAAAACAAGGGTTGTAAAAATCGATAGAGATCTACAACATAAATCACAATTTTAGGGTACTGTACCTCGATAGCAAGTTAATTACGAAATAATTTTAATTGGCTGATGTTAATTTTAGCCTTATTATATTGATAAATCATACAGTCCTAAAGTTCACAGTTTCACAGTACAGTTCAAAAATGTTTAAAATCGATAAAATATTTAGAGTATTCTTGCATTTTATAACTATTACAATACGAAAGTCGACTTTGACAAGTTCCCTCATCTCATTATTACTTTATTGCTTGAGAGCAACTATATGCAAACTTTGCAACTCGAATTGGAAAATACAAATAAACTGAAACAAATAACAACGAAGAACGAACGCGTCTATTATTTACATATTGAAACACTTTAAAGTGTAAAGTATGTACGTATGAGCGCACAGCTATATATACGGAACTCTTCAAGAAGTACTAAGCAGTAGCTTCTAACAAGAAATGTTCAAAAAGCTGTTCTGAACATCTCATTTCGAGAGAAAGACAAGACAATGCTTTTAAGCGATTCATCTATCGTATAGAGGGGGGGAGGGGAGGGGGGGGGACATAGCTCATATTTTACAATACGTGTTACATGTGAAGATTTTTCCAAACTTTCTCTTTTTGGTTGAATTTCATAAATATGCACCCCTGTATATGAGATGAGACTTCTCAGTATTTCGTCTGGGTTTGCGATCTGTCGGGTACTTATTGGGGCTTTTGTTTATTCTGCATATATATATATATGGACGAAGATACGTTGTTATGACTACATACTTTTTTTGCCTTATTGCGAGACGTGCGATAGGGTGAAAGTAATAATATGACTATATTATAGGCTTACGGGAAATGGAAGAGTTGATTATGACTTATTTTCCTTTTCGGATAAAGTAAATAAATATATTGGACGTGCATATTTTTTTATTATAGAAGTTATTTAAGACTTACTTTAAATAAACTGGAGAATACTGATACGAAATTAAGAACAAATGCTAGAGTACACTTATAACGGCTCTATAATACTCTTGTTTGGACAGATTTAACTTTAATTTCATTCATGTGGTTAAATATTGCGCTGATTTTCGCGCATATTTAAAGTCATATAGATTATAATTTTCTTAGATTTTATATTAAAATTTTTCAATGTAAACTAGTTGTTTCTAAGATTACCGCGTTTAAAAAAACTTTTTTTTCACAACAATATTAGTGTAGGGCTCGTTTTTTTCCCTAACTTCCACTTGGCTGAGCCATTAACATAAATATTACCATAGCGGAATTTGCACTGACAATAATTTTGTTCAGTTAAACTGGTTGAAACTGGCACTATATTCAATAACATATGCATCTACGTAACTCAACTTCAGGTTACATCCCACACACAGCAAGGTAACCAGAGGGAACATGGTGTTAAGTCACTCCGTTCCCCATTTTCCGCCGAATTTTCAAGGTATTGCGTGTAGAGTGGAACTCAACGTCGCGCTTTGCCTTGTACCAGAGCGAGGAATGAAAATATTAATAAATATTATTTATCCCTCGAGTAAGAATCGAACCCACAAACTTCTCGACCTCTCAAGTGAAAAATTACGTAAAATATTAGATACGTACAATCTTTTATGTATTTTGGTGACTGAAAATGTGAAATATTATACAAACAAAAAAAAATATATATAATTTAAAATCGCTTATTTCAACTCGCTATGTAAATTCACACGTCTTGGCCCGATGATTTATATAGTAATAAACATCATGAATCACCAGCCGTCGTGACCGCTCGTAATTGCTTTGCCAATCGAATTAATTTCTTCGGTTAGTACTTTATTGTACTGTTCTTCAAATTGATTTCTCCGAGATATCAATAATAATTTTTAAATGTATCTTTTATATGGACTATATTTCTTGATGTTTATAGGTGCTGGTGCCGTCTATTTTGCCGCGCAGTGGGAGATTGTTTGTTTTCCTTTTGCGGAATCTTGCTGTTGAATTAAAATACTCGTATATGTTCTTGAGGCTATACGTGGCGCCACTATTTAGGTGCAAGCGTGTGACTGTAAATGTGACGGATTGTGGGTTCGATTATCGGTCGAGGAAATAAAATATTTACCATTTTCAAATGAAAATCATAGCACGTCCTTGAGTTCCGCCACACACCTCGCAATGCCTTCGTAATTCGACCGAAAGTGGGGAATCTTACCTTATAAATATTAATATACAGATAGTAGGATCGTATTAAGATTAAACAAACATAGAGAATTAACCCATTTAGACCCATACTCAAACTAGCAGTAAATAAAAGGTTTTTTTAGGTAATAATTGATAGACATCGATGTAAGAAAATAAAAAAGTTAATTTTTTTTTTTTTAATTTTAATATATAAAAATTCCGTCCTTAAATGGGGCCAATGGGCACATGTAAATTTTTGAAACTATTTTTGCGACACGAAATGTTTTATAACACTTTTTACACTATCAACGCGTTTTTTTGTGGCACATTGCACGTCAGTTGCTAGCAAAATTTTTGGGAGTAGTGGTCTACCTCGTGGTGCTGCAGACTTGGTACTGCAGAAGCTGCTGGTCGCATAAATACGTTGATGTTTTCGTCTCTTAAATCGTGACGAGCGATGTAACGAAAAAATCAAGCTAATCTATCCTGTTTATATTGGTTAGCAAGTGCAGGTGCCGCGAATTTGCAACAGCAAGATCCTATGTATGTGTGGATAAAACCCACCACCATTTTTTGCCACGTACAGCATTGCTATATAGGTAAAAAGATTGATCAGCCTGATCAACCCCGCCCATACCACACTGTAAAACCTTCGCACTAATAAAATTTGGTTAACTTGGTAAAAGCAGTAATCAAAATCGGCTCGGTTTTTCTTTTCATATCCTTTACTGCTGAGTTTCATCTTTTAACAATTCTTAAATTTCTCAAGACGACCTTGTATATTAGTCGTAGTTGGATCACTTTTACACATACGGGGTTGCTCAAGATTACGGTTCCTCTACGTCTCTTAGCAAAAGGTTGATAATTGCTTCTTTTAGTAAGCAGGCAGATTAGCAGTGCTTTGTATATCTACATCTTCTTTTTCGTCGATTACCACACCTGGTTCTAGAGGCAGCGCAACTAAATATACCTCTCCGAAGTCTTTTTCTTCAATAATTACAACTGCCATTGCTTCTTGAAGACCCTTATATTCATTGCGACCGTTAAATATCCTAAGAGTCATTATGAACTTTTGATGGATATGCGTATAAAAACATAAAAATTTACCTCTGATGTGCCCATTGGCCCCAATTGGGGACAGCATCGTAAAAGTTGAATTTGTCCTATTACGACTCTTTTTTTCTAATCAAATGTAATTATATTACATAGAATACTAAGTACTTAAGTATGTTTTGTACCAAAACAAATGTATTGGAGGAAAAATTTAAAATTAAAAATACTTACATTTTGCCTTCACCGATTTCGTGAAAACGCTTTACAAAAGGCACGAAATGAACGATTGTAAAAAAATTTTAATTGGATTTTACGGCTACAACATAAGGATATACTACTTATATTTACAATTCTAGACATAAACTGCATAAAAATAAAAATATAAAAAAACAAGAGTACTATTGTAGGTGTACCCATTTGGGCACGGCGGCAAATATATATAATATGTTAAAATATTGTTATTATTGTTTGCTATAATTGAAGATTATGATATACCGTAATAAAAAAGACAACAACGACCTCATTAATATATTAATTTCTATTAATTCTATATCAAAAAAGCAGAATCTTGTATCTTCGTTATAATAAAAGATAATGATAGCACGATATTTTAGAAGGAAGAGCTCTGAGGAAATGTAATTTTGGGGGGATTTCGACCTTATCTCAAAATTAGCAATGAAAACAAGTCTTTTGTAGATTCGGACTTATTTTTTTTTATGGTAAAAATCAAAGTTTTCAAAGTTTTATTTAGAAAAAAATTGCATTTAATAAATAATAGCTTTACATGACGTGATCGACAAGGGATGACGACGGTATTACAAGCTTATGGTATGTTTTACTATCCAACCTTTTATGGAAGTCGATCGAATATTATATATTTGAATTACATATAGTTTATAGCGAAATTTTGATGAAAGCATAGGGTTCGTATGCTGTGAGATTGTGTTATTTTAGAGTATGGTTTCGTCGTTATTTTAAAAATATGTTTAATCTACAATAAATAATAAATTTAGTATATTTAATTTGACAAAAAAAGGTTTATAGTTTAAACTTTGGTAGTTCTGTCCACCATATTTATCTGTCTACCATATTTATATATGTCATTAAGTGAAAGTAATTGTTAAATTGTCAAAATTTGGATCGAAAAGTTTTATAAAAGGATTTTTATAGATTTGTTTAATTTAAAAACAATAATGGCGGGCCGCGGTTGTAATTTAGAATGCGTGAAAGGAAAATTAGACGATAATGTAAGAGAATTTATAGGGCCGGTCAAAATTGTTTTGGTCGATGAACCAAACAGTGTTTACATGAGCAGGAAGTGCCAGGCGGCGGCTATTGTCTTAGCTCAAATGATGATAGCCGTCACAACTCTCACTGCAATGCTCTACTCGATGTCGTACAAACAGAAATATTGGTTGAACGCGTTACATATATTTCTATGTACTATCGGGGTAAGTTATTATTTCTTGTCATTGATAGCTGCACCTATTTTTGATATTTAATACCTATTTGCTGATATTGTTAACAAAATTGAGTTCTGGTGTTCTGGTGTTCCTCTCCTGTCCTTTTAAATTAAATCGAAAACATTTTATTACGCAAAATTTCTTAAAGGAACCTATAGATATTTGATATGCAAATTAGATATTTATTTTCCTTTTCTTGTACAGTTTCAAGCTTGTATACCCTCAAGTATTCTAAGCCTTAACTCCTTGAGCGGCTCAGCAGCACCGATGAGGGTACATGATCGCCAAATTGAACATATAATGTTGGGAACCTTTGGACTAGTGTGTACATTACTTGGAATGACAGCATTATTTTATCTGAATACTCTAACTTTATTTACTATACATTCATTATCAGGTAAGATAATTACCTACATATTCTTCTATATGTAGTTTTAATGGTTTATTTAAAAAAAATAAAAGGCCAGTCATGCGAACGTGAGAGGTTGTAGGTTCGATTCACTCTCGAGGAAATGAAATATTTAATATTTTCATTTCCTCGAGGCGCCGCCACTAACACTCAATGTGTCCAGAATTCAGCGGAAAGTGGGGAACGGAATGTCTTAACAGAAGGTTCCTTCTGTCTACCCCATAGTGCGCGGAATAAAGCGTGAATCATTTTATTATTTAATCTGTTTGCAAGAGATTAGTTTAGTTATTAATAGAGTAGATAGAGATTAACCTAAAATTTAATAATTCTCGTACATGTCAGGCGTTGCAGCCAATGGTGCCTTTTTACTGTGCGGTATTACTGGCCTGTACTTAGTCAAATATTGTGGCGGAAAAATATCACCTGAAGATTTAGAAATTTTCGACAAACACGTTTACCTTTTTCACCGCATTTCGGGATTACTTGGTGTTTTGGCAGCTTCTATTTGCTTTATAACTGGAGTCATGCTAGTGCCTTTTAAAAAATGGTTGCCATTAGAAGAAATGTTTTACATTACGATTTTGTTTTGTATATTTACTACGATAATTATTATATACAAGCCATTAAAAGAATTATTTTAAATTTAATTTATTTGTATATATAATATTTTAATTTTTTTTTTTACGTTTGAGATTTTTATATGGTTTTCATGAATAGATAGAGTGGTTCAAGAGGAAGGTTATATAAATTTTCTTCTTGAATGATCATTGTATTGTATAAATTGTAACTCTGCTACACTCTACCTATCTTGTTACGTGCGTGATACTGCGTGAAGTATTAATATATTAAGAAAATATCACGATTAATATTTATTTATTAATATATTCGATGCAACTAAGCGATGGAAATATAGATAAAGATAAAATATCAGTGGAAAAAATTCAATTTTATCTATATATACAAAGAAAAATATCTGATATTACGTGAATCATAATATCTATAATAATATGTAATAGCCTCTATTTAACTTTTCCGTGATTTCGTTAACTGCGGATCTGGTAATATGGAAATAAGCCCTATGTGATAACATACATAGACAGAGTTCCCCAATTCTTAAAACGCTCGTAAACCTTAATCTCCTTAGGAAGGGGACTTTGCAATTGACACTGTATAATTTAGTAAAAAGATATGTTGTAATTAGATCGATAATAAAATCTAAATGTAAAGGGGCTAAATATAAATGTAAATAAATATTTCATTTTCTCGAGTGGGGATCGAACCCACGACTAGGGTCGTTTACAGGCACACTTTATGCCTCTATGCCGGTACTGGCCTCTTATTCTACTTATATGTTGCTAAAATTATTGCTTAGATTTCTAATAGCTGAAGGGATTATTTAATATTTTACAAATTTAATGTTCGCTATGACAATATACGATCCACCAGGCTCAGTTCACATGCGGAAATTTGTTAAGATCGGGTTATATCGATAAGAAGTTATTAAAATTGACTCACCCGGCCTTAATCTGCTAATAACGAGATGTTCCAGATTAAATCTTTTTGTACACTTCATATATTTCACAATGTAGAACATGAGACGTTATTTCTGACTGACCCATAAATAATAATATATATTTTGAAATAATATTATTATTTATGGATCAGAATAGACAGAAAAAAGAAAACGGAACCTTTATAGGATCACTTTTTCTGTTTGTCGATCTGTCAACATCTTAAGATTGTATGGGCATATCAAGCCGAAATTACTATTAAATATTCAGGTCTACAGCTTCTTTTAAAGTCAAGTTTCATATTTTTCGTAGACGAATTATGATATTTGGCTGGAAGTGAGCACTTACAGAAGTACAAATAAAGAAAATATACAAAAAATCTAAATTTATATTTAGATATATTACATATAAAAATTTAACAAAGTTGTATTATACATATAAAATGTTTGTGACCGAAGATCCTGAAATAGGTTGGGCGGTGGTGGATCCTTAGGGTCCAGTTCGCCTAGTACTGGGTCGGTTTTTTTTAAAATATACTTATAAACTTATTCCTTTAAGTACACTTATCGTTACAAACTTGCAGGTTTAGTTAACTAATGAGAATATTACATCTTTGTAAATGAAATACAGACAAGCCAATTTTATCTCGCAAAATATGAAGATACCACTTTTAACAATGGAAAACCCCGTCTAAAGTGACAGTTTGTAGCTTTATCATTGAAGATAGAAAGAATATAAAGTGGAGTTGTATTTTATTTGACATATATGCACAGTAGTTCTCAGCTTTACTTATAAGAATGGAATTTCATTTCTTCGAGTAGGAATCGAACTCGCACCGATCTAAATTACAGTCACCACGACTGGCCTCTGACTTCATTAATTGAACACAATTATTAATGAAAATGTACTTATATTATTCACATATGCGTTCCTCATCGAGAAGTAAGTCGTAAATAATTGCGGGTGCACTTATCGTAATATCTATATTTATCAGTGATTGCCAGTACGTGAGAAATATTATCGATGATAAGAGATGCGTGACCACTTGGCACTAAATATTTTCCTAACAATAGTGTTGTTACTATTTTTTATGTTTTATATTTAATATATTTTTTGTCTAATACTATCAGTTTAACCTGGATTCGTCATTTATTTTCTATTCAATGATCTCAATCGGTTTAAGGCAACGCGTGGTTGTATTAACTTTAAAATATATATATTTGACTATAAATTAATTTCTAACAAAAAGAAAAACCGACTTCTAACAACGAACTAAAAAGTGAAAAATAATTTTACAAATTTAAGACTTATGTGATTTTCTCATAGATACCATTGTCAGACATGGACCATAAAAAAAAAATGGGACCACTCGGGAAGCTTCACCTGTCAAATAAAAAAAAAATATCAAAATCGTTTACCCAGTCAAAAGTTATGAGGTAACAATAAAAAAAACATTGATAACCTCCTTTTCTTACAGGAGTCGGTTAAAAAATAACCTTACATGTCAAAAATATGAAAAGAATATGTTTCGAAACGAATGGAAATTCAAAGAATTCGTAGTATTTTATTTGATAGATTTGCTGCAAAATTACGTGATCCATAATGCAGTTGGTATTGTTATCATCGTTATCAAAATGCACTTTATGTGAAATGTATGAATTAAAAAGCACTTATCACACCATTTACTGAAAGTACTGCACAAATTAAGCCAAAATTTGGTATGCCTTTATGATCATGTTAAAATGCGGTAAAATTATCTTATGTCTTTCAAGCGTTAATTGAATAAATTTGTTTAAAATGAAAAATAAGCGAATATTTTATATTATCATAAATTATTATGGATGTTAATTGATATCGATAATTAAATTGAACAACCCTATAAACCGATTATTTGATAACAATGAAAAATAATGGTTGAAATAAAACTGGTTGATTTTCATAAAAATAAGACTGACACGTTTCAATAGTTGTATTATAATTATGTATTATTAAAGATTTTTTCCTAAGATTTTTATTTTACTACGAAATCTCATATATATATATATATATATATATATATATATATATATATCCTATAGGATATATATATATATATATATATATATATATATATATATATAATTAAATATATATAATGTACAGATATTTAATTATATATAATTAAATATCTGTACATCATACGCAAGCATGATCGCCAGTGACAGTTGACAGTTCCAGTATTGTCAATTGTCTGGTTTGCGATTGTGGTTGGACATAGTATGAATACGTTGGTATACTCCTTAATCGTGGCGAGTGTGTTTGTGACGCTATGCTTCGCGTTCCAGTCAATTCCGCTGAGTGCCTCTCAACTGCATATCGGTCTCTCTGTGGGGTAAGAGCTGCTATACTACTTATTGAAACGTATTAAGATATAATACTTAGTGCACTATATGACTCAATAAGTTTAATTATAATCACGTTCTGGGGATTTAAATTTAATTGCCCTTACATTGTATTTGATTTTGATATTGATATATGAGATTATGAACGATTATAACTATTATTGTATTATGTAATGGCGGTAAAATTCAAAGCAAAAATATATTTTTCTGTCCTATCGCTCATGCTACGAAAAGGAAAAGGAGAAACTAATGAAAAAAAGATATATTTGCCATTTCTATAAAAATAGGATGAAGCTGCATTTAGTACAGCAGTTCAATTTATTAAAAACTTAAATTAAGTGTCGTTTGTGAATTTAAATGGAAGTTTTCTTTTCTTCTTTATTATTGTTAATTAATTAATTTCTTATTAATAAGCACCAAGAAAAAGGCTCGGCTTTGAGTTCCGCCACTTAAGACGTAATGCCTCGGCGAAATTCTAAATTCGGCGGAAAATAAGGAACGGAGTGTCTTAGGACTAGGTTCCCTAAGCCTACCCAGCTGTAGCTATGCGGGATACAGCGTAAAGCGATTCTTTGTTATTAAAAATAAGTTCTTATTTATCATTGGCCATAAACTGATTCTTTTTATCAGTATATTTTGGTGTACTTAAACGTAATCAAATCATCCAATTAATATCTCATTTTTTAATTTTTTATCGAGTTTCTATTTAATCGATAAAAATTATTATCAATGTAGGTTATATATTTGCTAGAGTACATTTTTCAGCATAATCGTTTTTATTTGAAATGGCAGTGCAAATTAGTTATAAAATAGAAGTATTATTTTGTACGTACCTATGTCAATCAGATAGCTGTAGATAACGTGTGCGTGGAATTAAATGTATAATTAAATTAAATATGAATTATTATTTATTGTAAATTAAATGTATCAATAATGAAGCTAATGATGGATAATATTAATTTAAAATTTATACTTTGAAGAGAGCACCTGTTGAGTTTCATGCCGGCTCTTCTCCTCTCGGGCTCGTGGTGCTGGTTCCTGTAGAATTTGAGGATTTAAAAGTTTACAACAAAGAATATGTTGATTTAAATTTTTGATTATTTTAAAATAATAAATTCTCTGCTCTTCATATTGTTTCTATCTTAGATATATATTGACATGAATTGTCGAGATCTTTGTGGTTCTTTGTTTTTGATAAACTTATCGACTAAAGTACTTGAAAATTAAGCATATGTTTGTAAATTTTAAATTTTTTATTTACACAAAACAACATTTTTTTTGATGAAAAATATACTAAATTTATTTTACTTTTTAAAAAATATATAAATTTTTCGTTTACTTTATTGGTGTAATGACGAAAATATTATAAAATTCCATTAAATCCATCAAAAATATTAACTTATATTTAATTATTAAATTTGTTTAAATTTAAAGACAAAAGAACAGTGTTAGACTAGTTTAGTATATAAACGCCTATATGCATGTAGAATTGTACACGCCTGTACCGCATGGGTGACATTGATAACGTCACACTTAGGGAAAAACTAAGATTCCTACGACATTATTGAAATTGATAAGTTAAAATTATTTATTATATGTGCAGAATATAGTATATATTCTACGATTTAAATTAAAGTATTATTTTTTTCAGCTTCATGCATGAATGGTGACGATAGTGTTAGTTTTAACATATTAAAATTTTCATTTCATCGATCTGGCGTCGAGGCAAACCGCGGTGGTGAGTTCCGCCACTCAACACGCAATGACTCCAGAATTCGGCGTAAAGTGGGTAGCGGAGTGTCTTAGCACTAGGCTCCCTTTGCCTACTCTACTATATACTGCTACCGGGATAAAGCGTGAAGCTGAAATAATATATTTACTTCTATAATATGCAATAATAAATTATAACGTTTTATTTAGTTTCTCATTTCGACGTTAGGTGTCCTCCATTAAGTACTTACAGCTCTGCCTGCCCCACAAAATGCGAAACATTTAAAGATAAAAATATTTTTCCTTCTAAATATTATCATTGGTTTAAGTAAATATTATTTTAAATCGCAATATTACTAATAGTTTTACATTTTTTTAATGTTAATTCCTGTGATTATAGCTGATAACAGAAATAATTCTACGTGAATAGGTAGAGATGTTAAATGTTGCATGTATCCCTATATGTTTGAAGTTATATTTTATAATTTATATTTAATAATAGTTTTAGCGGTGGCTTCCATTAACTATAAAAATAATAGATTAAGTCATTATTTCCCAACTCTCTGCGAAAATATTCTTTAAAGTAATTAACGTAATAGATTTTTTTGTAAGTGATATAATTGAAATATGATAATATATTATAGTAAACGTAATCTTATCAATGTTCTATTAAAAAATCGTATAATCTAGTATATTACCGGTATTTACATCATATACGGTTAATGACTTTTATGAATGTAATAACAGAAATGAAATGAAAAAAACTGTTGATTATGTATTTTATTTATTTGAAAATAATAAGCATATATGTAAATTATGTTATGATATAAAAAGATTCGGTATAATATCCAAATTTACTTCAAATTATTATATTTCATAAGATAACAGAGCCAGAGTGATGTCAGTGGTTGGCCAGTTTCTGGGTTCGAATCCCACTCGAGGAAATGAAATATTTAGTATTTTCATTTCCTTTCTCTGGTATTTGCGTTGAGTTCCACCACTCAATGCAACGTCTCCAAATTTGACAGTCGTGGACAGAAATATCTCAATGTGAACAAAGTGCCATAACATAAGGTTCTCAGGTTCCCTTTGCTTACTCTGCTATGTGCAGGATACAATGTGAAGCTGAAAAAAAAAGGAATCACAGTGAAGGGTTGCCAGGTATCAATAGTTTTTCATTTATCAAAAAATACATTAGATATGGCAACAATAGTATATTTCAGAGTGTGCGTATCGCTGGCTATTACTCTTTTCTGCAGTTTCCTTTAGCTTCAGATGCCATAAAGATAAGCTGCTCCTACACGGGGCAGTTATCTATTGTGATCGCTGGCCCGTTTCCGAACGAGTTTGTTCAATCTCTTTGCGAATATTAGATTTTTTGATGTTTTGTTATATTTCAAGGACTGCGTTTGCTATTATGTTATATTTAGTTTATTGTCAACATAAAAATTTAATGATACAATACCTGCATTGGCTATTAGATACCTACATATTTATTAAGGTAACAAGGCTTCACCTATTGGGTGTTATTCTAATTTCTTCATGTGTAAGATTGTAGGTACATAATAAAATTATAATATGCCTACAAACATTTTATAGTTCAAGTATATACATTTTTTTATCTTTAGACAGAGAAAACTTAGTGTTCAAACTCTTCCCCAATTTCCACTGAAATCTCGAGGCGTGTCGAGTATTTTATTACTAGAGCGAAATTAATAAAAAAAAATCATTTTCTTAAGCGAGAATTGAACCCAGAACCGTCGGGCTTACAACGCTTGTGCTCATGCTGTAGCAGAGACAGATGCTGTATGCAGTTTTCGTGACACTTAAATTTCATATTTATAGCCGAACCGGAAAAATTAAATGTTATAGACATTAAGATTTTCCCGAATGGAAATTACGTTTTATAATCGAAGTACCTACTACTCTTATCAATAATGAATACAATAATTAATTAATGGTTAATATGATTAACCGACCTCTGTATTGTATTATTGTAAATAAATATAAAACGTTTTATTGAGGATATAATTAAAAGTATAGTAAAAAAAGAACACTCATTTATTAAATGTGATCGAGGATTTTTATCCTTATATTTTATTTATTTTAATTACATTATTATTAATAATATTTCATTTAAAATTATGTCAATTAAAACGTTGTCAAACAAAACTGAGATTCCATTACTTTAACGTTTTCATTATATCAAATAATTTTAATATTGTATCCTAATTACTTTTTTAACACTCGTGAGGTTTTATTATAGAAAGTAATTGCAGGATTTATTATTATAATAGTAGTGAAACAAGCGGTGAATCCCATCACTGTGTAAGTAACAGCTGGTGTTGCCCAGGACTTGAAGGTGTTCTTGTCGAAGCCGTAGCAGAGACAGATGCAGGATGCACTGAAGGCGACGATCCCGAAACATATGTGCGTTATCTTGGATAAGTTACTTGGAAGGCACTTTCGTAAGTTGTAAGCGTAGAAAGAGGCCACTCCGTTGAATAGACACACTACACTGAAGACTAATGCCACTAAACCTATATAAAAAAAAATATTTTTATACAACATGGACGTTATATCTATTTTAGATTATGACAAATATTTGTTTAAAACAATCATTGATTGAAAGCCGCCAAGTACTTGTTACGTACTATTTGATATACTGCTGTTACGTGTTTTACTTTATTTTTCTATTGTTTACTAGAAACAATACAATACTCCATTTAAATACATCAAAAGTGTTATTTCAATTGTCAGAAGAGTGGTAATTAGAAATATTTATAGCAATTTAATTAATTTAAAACGTACTTACCAAATTGGCCATGCAAAGTATTCCAGTGCACAGTCTTATCAGTAATTTTGATAAAACTCCCGGCGATTGCTAAACCTGACCCTAAGACTTGTAGGACTGTGTGCGCTACCTTTTTATCAAATAGACGAAGATTTGCCGACCAACCGTTATGAGGGCATAAACTAAGAATAGCTTGGGCCATTAATAGCTGATACTGAAATTAAATATTACAAAAATATATATAAAAATGTAATGCCATAGTATTTAGTATTTATTTTAATTATAGAAATTATAGTATAGGAGTGAAAGCGAAGTTAAAAGAAATACTCACACCAAGAACGCACAAAAGAATGTGTGTCCTAGTAGCCCCCAAAGGTAAACCATTTTGTAAGGAAAAAAGAACTGAAATCCCAACTGTAGCCCCAATTAATATATGAGCTAGCAGATTTAGTGAGGATTGGAATACTTTCAAACCATAATTGCTTTTATTTGATGACGGTACTATAGGAACATTATTTGGTTTAAAATCACTGGCATTTTCTTGGGGGTCAACTTCCAGGGGCTCAATTACGTTTGGGGGCATTATAACTTTTTTTTAATTCACACGTGCTAACTTCACCTTCACTTATTATATATTGCAAGGAAAAACTGTCTTTGGTTTTATTTATAGCGTATATAAGAGCAGATAAACAATGATGACTAACTTATCATTATCGACCGAAGATTGTAGAATATATAGATAGCTCATAGTCCATTTAAAATTTATTTATTATTTTAAAATTCAAGCTACGTATTTGAAGTTGGGGTTGAACCTGCTTGTACGTAAAAAAATATTTCAATCTATTCAGCCGTTTTTAAGTTAATGTAATTTATATAAATTTTCTTGTTTAAATATACAAAAAATATTAATAAATAATTATTTATAACATATAGCTAATTATTTATTAATGAATTATTATCATTACTCAGAGAACCCACGACCGTCGCTATAGGCCCACTCTTGTTCCCCTGCGCCACGAGCCCCTCTCAGTGCAAGCGCGTCGAATGAATTTATGATGAATTTCTCTTTTGTAACCTAAGAAAGAAAGAATCAGTAAAAAAGATAAGCAAACTTGTCATTTTATTTTCGCTTAATGCATTCACAATTATATTTATCTACTTTAAAGGGGAAAAACTATTTCTTGTATTTGTAACTTTTGAACCAATGTGGAAAACATTTGTTAACATGATACGATTTCTATTTTGTTTATTCTTATTAATAATGTTCATTTATAGATTAAAGATAATTTTACATTTTTTACATGTTATCATTGAAATATTTGAACATAATAGGACGTCATTCATTGATATACTCGTGTATTAGTTGGTGTAGCATCGAAATTTTAAATATAATAACATACACTTGTCTATTAATTGCATTTTTTTCCTGTAATGGCTGTGGGTTCACTTCTCAGCCAGAAAAGTATTTATATTTGTTTTCCTGTACTGAGATAAAGTAATGAATAGTGGCATTCACTCTGCCTACTCCGCCTGATAAACACGGGAGATTAGTGACAATAAAAAAAACAATTTACTTTATTGTCTTACGATGAAACGTCATCAAGATCAAAAACTGCCACCCTATCTCGTTTGGAAATATATTTTGATAGTAGTCGAAAAAATATTTACACACAAGCAATTCTCACAATATGGAAGGAAAATAATGTTTTGGATGCAAACTAACCCAAAGTTACGAGGGTATAGCATACATTAGGAACAATTTTAATGACAGTTGTGAATATTTTGGAGTATCATACGCCGCACAAACATCGCAGCTATGGGACGGGCATAATGAACCGGTGCTGGTCAGCACAATTAAAGGGCCCCATTTGGGCCTTTGCTAATGGAATTAAATCCAATTAGATTTTAGGGTTACGAGGTGAAGTTTACCCGCCGGTGAACAAATGGTATTCTGAAACGACTTGCACCTGTTTAGATTATTTGGTTAAATACAAATTTGTATTGCTTTTCTGATTAGGTATTTGGTTGGTATTGGGGTAATTTATTTAATTTATTGGGTGAAATTCGTGCCTTAAGCGTCTCTTTAAGATAAACTTGACTGAATGCTAAGGAGTGGGTTCATGTCTCGTTCGGGAAAATATTACAAAGCAAATATTGGCTTTAATATAAAATCAATAAATGTGAAATCCATTTTAAATATCATTCTTAGAAAATTAAATGTAAATATTACATGAGATTCATTTTCAATAGTCTTAACTTTTAGTTAAAGTAAACGGACTAGCAGATAAAATCAATCAAATGAGATCCCAGCAGGATCCCAATTCAAATATACGAAGTATTCCGAACTTGTTTGGCTTAGAGGGTGCTGGGTGCAGCATATTCGATAAAATAAAACTTTTCTCGGTGAAAATTTTCTCAAGTAACGATTCTTGTGTGGTTTCCATCAAAGTTTTTGTTCGAACATGGATCGGAGTAAGGAGTTTGGAAACGTACAAGCATGTTAAATGCCTTATCTGTTGCTGACATGGCCTCAATCTTCGTCCTATTGGATTGTAGGCGAAAATTGCCCGTGAGCTCTTAATGTATAAGTATATAAGTTTGTGATATCATGAAAATATCTCCAGATAAAACCATTGAGTACGTTTAATATTCTAGCATTTCCAATGGGCGTATCAAATTTATTATATTTTAATATAACTATATTCATATAAAAAAATATACAAATAAATTAAATAGAGTGTACGATTTAACTTCCTTAATAATCCCTTTTTAAACAACGAAATAAAAACATTAAAAAAAAAAAACTCAAATTGTTATAGCTTTTAAGACAAAAAGAAATGTTAGAGAGTTAAACAAAAGCTTTGATTCAAAACGGTTTTATTTATTTTTCCCAAAGTTTCGGCTTTGTAAAGAGTTCATTTGGAATGAAAATTTTTACAAATTTGTTAGAACACCCGCGGAGAATTCAATAACAGAGACATTTGTTGAGGCGACGGCCGGCTTTCATTTGGTGTCTCCCCTAGGCACTTAAGTTTACATTAAACTTCTCCATGCGCGAAATTGATCTCCTAGAGAGGGGCCTTCAACGAAAATATAAATTGCCACGTGAAGCAATTGATATTTTCAACGTACGTGTCTGGTCATCAATCTGTGAAATTCGTTTAATTTTATTGCTTGTATTTCTAGCATCTCTTTTATGTCAATTTTATTGTCTTTAATAGTATTTGAATTATTATGACTTATACCTGAATACAATTATGGTTCATTTACGTAATGATTTCTTTGTGCATTGAGAAAATAATCTTTGAAAAACTATCTATAATTGGAGTCCATAAAACTGTGATATCACATTGATTGGTTAGGCCAAGAGTGAGAGAAAGAGAAAACGAAACACGAATAGATATAAATTAAAATTAAATCAGCTTCACGCTGTATCCCGTGCACAGAAGGTTAGACAGAGGGAACGTAGTGTAACACTCCGTTCCCCACTTTCTGATAAATTCTGGAAGCATTGCGTATTGAGTGGCAGAACTCAACGCCGTCGATTAATAATTATTAATTCTCTTCAGCGAAGATGGAACCCGCAACCATTATATTTACAGTGAGATACTGTCCAATATGCTAAGATGGCTTTAACTTCAACATAAGATCAATATTGAAGCTTGTTTTAAGATAATATTTAAATTAATTACCTTATCCTGTTACAACATTACCTTTAAATTGTTGCTCGGGTTCTTTTATAAGAAACTTCACTTCCGTAAAGGAATTTTGTTTACCCAAAGGTTTCCAACTTGGATGTAGCAAGAGGGGATCTAACGCAGTGGGTAATATATTTTGTTTTCGTGAACAGCTATACGAGTGTATTAAAAAACTTCTAGAAGTGACTGTGAAATAAATAACATCTATTTATAATAAAATCTTAACTGATCGGTGTCTGCACATAGAAGATATATCAGAAAAACTATTACGCCCCTGTAATAGATTTTCTAACATATCTTAGTACATCATTTATTAGTGCTTTAGAACAGAAAACGATGATTTTTAATTTTTTTGCATGTTTGTCTGTGCGTTTGTTCACGCTAATCTCAGAAACGGCTTATCCGATTAAAATGTGGTTTTCATTATTGGATTCGTTTCATTACAATTGGTTTATAAATTAAAAAAAATATATCAATTTAAAGTATTTTGTTCGACCAAATCTAAAAAATGTAATTCACATTAATAAACAAATGGTTATGAAGTTGAAGTGGGCGAAGTCGCGAGTGGCCTCCTAATAATATAACCAAAAAATATTAGTAAGTAATATGACATCAAAACGTCACTTCTAGTTCACCTATACATTTCGAGTTTTCTCAAATCGCAGTGGGAGTAGGACGTAATCAGGGATTAATTTTCTACATGGATTATTTTCAATCCACCTCAAAGTGTATGAGCTTTGAATGTGTCTTCAATTTAAAGGCTCCTCTGTCATTGATAATAATTTCCAGACGAAACCTGCTCGGAGACGTAAAGGTACGTACGTAAGTATGTATGTTAATTCAGCACCAAATTAATGTTTCTTAATTTTAAACTTAATATTAACATTCGTATTTTAATTACCTAATTTCAGGGTGCTTTATAGTAAGTAAGGTTGTATTGGAGTAAATTTGTATTAAGTATTTGTTTTTTTTATTAATGTGAGTTTTTTTTATTTATATGCTAGGTTGAGTTTGAGTTCAAACCCATATATTATAGAAAACAGAAGGGGTACATCATCTGGCCGAAAACTCATTGGGTATGGGGTTTTGCTTAACTTATTATATTTTACTGATCTGATCTTATCACACAATGTTTGAACGAGTGGAGTGCCAAGTGTTTTGACACTCAGCGCTACTTTACGGCAGTAAAGCGGGAAACCTAAAAAAAAACGTATTTAAATCTGGTCAGTCATCAGCTTCAAATATAAATTTATATTTACTAATTTTATACCAAATAAAGTTTAGTTCACATTTATTTTAATATGGAACTGTTATTATAAACATATCAATACAATCAGGTAATTCAGCGTAGAAATTTGGTTATTACCAATTCACTATATTAAATTCAATGAAGTATTTAAAAATATTATCGGAATAGATTAACGCTATATCAAATACATAACAGTTTAGGACAGAGGCAAAGAGAGCATGTGAACCAAGTGTTAAAACACTCCGTTCACATTATAGCATATCTGTGAGTGAGAAACAACTTCAACAAACAAGAAATCTCATTACCAGAGCTAGGACACTTTATATAGATACAATAGTAATCATTGATAATTACACATTAGTAAATTAGTATAAACAAACACATCACCTTCCTTTGCGCTGCGCAGTCGGATAAAAAAAAGGCTATACCAAAATGTACACAATATATTCAGTACTATTTGTAACATATTCAAATAAACACACATAAAATAGTGAGAACGTCTCATAGTAAACCGGTAATAAGTTTCTTTCCCCATAACATTTTGTGGAGATAACGTAAAAAGATCGTAAACCCTAGCAGCATTTTGTTACGCCTACCGTATTCTTTGTTACTTCCGTAAAATGCTGAAAGAAGAAATATTTTGGAATATTTTTATTTTAAATATGTTATGATTATCCATATTATTTAGTATTTGAAGCCAGTCGTGGCGAGTTTGATTCGTACTAAAGGAAATGATAATGAAATATTTAATATTTTCATTTCTGCGCTCTGGTGTAGAGGCAGGCGGAGAGTGGGGTGCAGAGTGTCTTAAAATTAGGCTCCCTCTGCCTACTCTCCTACATGCGGGAAGCTGAAAGAAAAAAAATAAGTATTATTTTTATGTATTTTAGATAGATAGATAGATAAAACACTTTATTGCAAACATAAACAAACACATAACTAAATAGTAAGAAGACATAGATTAGCATGCAAAGGCGACCTTATCACTATTAGTGATCTCTTACAGGTAACCTTAACTAACATAAACTTACGATAGAGCAGGATATAACGGTAGTGCATAAGTAATAAAGAGCGATATGGATACAAATAGATAACATAATAATTTCTTGATATATTACATGTTTGATAATTAATTAAATACATATTTTATATATATATACACAACATACATATACATAATAAATACACACATATATACATACACTATAAAGTTTTTTGTTGTGCCAAATAATAACGCTTAAGGGATTTTTTAAATATACTAATTGATTCTGAATGTCGGATATATCGTGGAAGATCATTCCACAAGATAACACTTTTAACAGTAAAAGATTCCATATAACCTACACTAATTTTAATTGAAAATATATATCAAAATAAATAATTCAAATAGTTTATATATAAATTACATTTTGTAGTATTTTATTATCTGTGAACTTGTATCCAGGTGTGAAATATAGGCGCATTCTCTGATACTGTTGAAAATGTGAAATTTATGTGTCATATTTATTTTCGCACACCTACCTACCTACCTACCTACCTACTCGTGAATGAGGGCTTCTTTTCATTTTATGACCCACGCGACGAGATTTACGACGGCGTTAAAATAAAATATAATTTCATAGTGATATGAATAATAGATTACAAAGTATACCAACATATATGTATATACATGTGTAATAAAAGTTTGGTTCTTATATTTTGATTGATATTGTGTAAAAAAATATTTGTGTAAAATATATTATATTTTGTTACAGCTCTATGCTTTTTCACGCATAGCATGGTACGCAAAGGGAGCCTAGTGTTAAGACACTCCGCTCCCTAATTATTTTCGAGATCAGATCATTTAGAGATTATATAAATATAATCATTTTTCCGAGTGAGTATCAAATCCACACCTTTACGCTGTCCCATTAAGCTAAGACGGTATCATTTAATAGATAATATAAAAAGAATTATAGTATTTAGATTAATTTTCTCGATTAAAATTCAATAATTTTCATTGCTTTTCCGTGTCGTCATATATCTGATATTATTTAATTTAATATGTATATATTTAATCTCGATCGATCGATGATATTCTTCAATCTATCTGAATTAATTTGTGGTTTTTTCTGTCGTTATTGCACGTACCTGCTCTATAATTCACGTCAAAACTAGCTTTACTCAAGTGGCAATACTTAACAATGTATTTACTGCAAAGATAAAAGATGAAATCATAATGCACCTTGTTATTAGCTTTCTACAATTAATCTATACTAATATAATAAGGTGGAAGAGTTTATTTGTTTGTTTAAGCAGTAAGATCTCGGGAAGTACTAGTCGGATTTATTTTATTTTTATTAGTGCTATAGGCTAAACATTAGGATTTAATTCTTGCTAGTCTTAAACAACGAAATGACAATAATTAAGATATTTCACGGTTTTTTGTTAATAAAGGTATTAAAATTTACGAGTGAAAGTTATTCTATCATTCAGGAAATTTTATAAAGATAAACTTTGGCTCTTATAACATGTAATTTAGACGTATATTTTTAGACAAAATGTAAAATTAAAATAATTCAACGCTCTGTTTACAGCTGCAAGTCTAGGCTCGAGCCCCGCAGTGGGCGCCCTTGCCGCTAATAACATCCTGTCAAGGAACCAGAATTATGGAAACTAATTGATTGTATAAATTATTTAATTAATCTACTGGCAAATGCAGCATAATAAAAAATATATACGTCACGCGGGCGAAGCCGCGAATGGGCCGCTAGTAGAGAATATACGTACTTCACTTCAAGTATACTATTTTTCTAAAATACAAATAGAAACGCTAAGTGTACCTGGAATACACAGTTAACGTTCAAATTTTTAAAATATCATTCAAGATAAGCGCACTCGCACATTGTTACGAGACATTCATAACCCACTTACATTCTTTCCACCATTAAATGAGAAAAATTTACATATGAGTAAAAGAATGGACTTTTCCGAATATTATATTATAGCAGTGACGTTTATTACAATTCTGATATACTCATATGTTATCACCTAGAGCACTTTGGAGCTTAAATATAGGAGCCTCGTATATTTTTATTTAACTTATCATGCTGAAAAAAAAACGTGTGTAAATCTCTCTGGATGTATGTAAATCTCTCTCTCTGGATGGAAGAACAAGGGTCGTAGCCCACAAACGTCATATTTTATTTGTGTTTACGCCTCGTAACTAGCTGTATCCCGCACACAGCATGATAGGCAAAGGGAACGTAGTGTTAAGACACTTATGAAATATTTCATTTCCTCGAGTGAGAATTGAAGCTATAACCTGAAAGGCGCGATCACAAAGTTTATAGTGTTAATTATTTAATAACAATTTAATGATATAATCAACATCTGCCTATTCAAGCCTATTTAATGTCTCCAAATAATTTCGGCGAAGCCAAAAATGTATTTACCAATTAACTTTCGTGTACACATACGCCTCGTAATTTACCTCCTACAAGAGGTTTAATAGTGCGTCTACAGCTTTCATCTGATGTGCGTCTGTGATTTAGTTAATTATGAAATGAAAATTGTAATAACTCGTTTACATTTAGTCTGATTTTAACTGTCACGTTGCTATTAATATGTGACATAAATTAATTAAGACTAAGGTGCTGTTTTTCCACATTATCTAAGGTAGCTGGAGGGAGACATAAGGAACCTAGTGGTACACTATTTTATATATATATATGTTTCCAAAAATATTGCATCAACGTTTCTCGATTCCATGGGAAACGAATGCACGACCGTCGGTGACTTTGTGTTTACTTGGTGTTTGTTTTAGTGTTGGAAACTTTAGTTACTTATAATATCAAAATTACGTTCATTTTCTCTGGTTAAGCCGCTTGGGATAAGGAGTGAACCTTAAAAAAATATGGGAAAAATAAACATCTGTTATTATATATCATTAATACTTCTTATTGTAGACTTATCTTTTCTATCTTACATGTTTACATGTCAATGAACTTGTTTTAAATATTATTGTGTGATATTTTTATATTTTTTTATTGAAAATTCACTTTATGCAAACTAGCTTAGTAATCATTTTTCATTGTCATTTAATTAATTAATTAAAATAAATATATCTTCACGCCTGCTACACGATATTGTGTAAACGGAACTGAAAATGGGGGGAACCCTGAAGCGAAACTACTTGAGTGTGGGTGGATGAAGGTAATTTATTACCAGTGGAAATAAAACGGGTGTTTACTACTTTGTAGCTTTTTAGCTAAAGCAAGGCATTTATTTCACTTATACATGCCCTATACTGCAGTTGGATCTCGGATTGGAGCACTTAAGAACTTTCCTTTGTTGCGCGTTTTCTACAAGAGTTATGAAAGGAGACGACAAATGTATTCTTAGGAATGTAGAAGAATAAAATATTTTACAATAATAGTAAGCGAGCTTTGTATTTTCTTTATAATATTGTGTAATATATACTTCTGTAATATAATTTTCATGCATACACATAGATTTAAATTTCTCTAAGTTATGCTGTCAGTCCACATCAACAAAAGTACGTAGAGTAAGCTTTTATTTAACTTGCAATGTATGTAGGTTAGTTTTAATAACCGTCATCGCATGTTTTTTCCTGCTAGTGCCAAAAAACAACAATATTGATCAATTATTACATTTTGATTATATTTGTTGACGCAGTTTATTTCTAATCAGAGATTACTATCAATAATAAAAATGATAAAATTTAATAGAAATATGAAATTAGGACTACTTTTATCTTTAGAATTATACAAAATTATAAGAAACGATATATATATATATATATATATATATATATATATATATATATATATATATATATATAATAGTAGTATATATGTATATAATAGTAATATCGACGTGGTTCCGGAACGCCAGCGCCATCTGTTGGCGCTTGACAGAGTTAGTGTTTTGTACCGGTATGGAAGGGGCGTGGGGCGTCGAGGTGTTGCCGACGAACATCGAGTCACTTTGTGTTGGGCAGTCGGCCGGTGCAGACGACACTGAAACTGTCCCGCGTTCCGTGCTGTGTATCTACCTACTGGGATAGCGATAGCTGCTTTCTTGTGAATTGATTACGGTGTTGTAATTAATTCGTATTACAAATTGCGTTTACTCATGCCAACATTCTCCACGGAAGCCCACAGTAGACCGGGTACTCAAAAACTATGTGCGAGGAAAATCCACCCGACGAAGACATCAGAAGCGGGATCGGTGTTGGCACAAAACCAGAACAATAGAGATAACCAATGGCGTGCTATGTTCGAACAAAATGCGAACATACGATGATCGAAGTCCTGTATACACCGAGGCTAGCTCATGGAGGTATATGGGGGTAGTTACCTACTTATGATCCTGACAAAGAAGACACGGACGCGAGATCGTGGTGCGCAACGGCTGACTTGTGCTTTTGACAAACTCCCCTAGAGGCAGTCAACTCGTGCTTGTTGTAAGTAAGGCACTTAAGGGTAAAGCATCTACGTGGCTGTCTCAAATAGCATAAAAGAGTATGACATGCTACCTTTACAAATCACTGGAAGGACGCGGGCAAAGAGGTTGCTGTGGGTACTGTACTCGCTCACATATCGGTTTGACCCGCGGATTCAACGTATAGCGCTTATAACATTGAAGTGTTTCAACTGCGGGAAAACTGGCCATAAGCGAGTGAAATGCAGAAGCTAGCCTGTCGATGCAACGATACGAACACCGGTATCTTCAACGTCGATTCATGCGGTGCAGCAGCCGGCAGCGAGGCCTTTAGTGTGCTTCAAGCGATGGCATCGGGAATGGAGCAGCGCGCGGTGAGCGGTGTGTGGACGGAGCGGCGTGTGGACGTATGCAGTGTCCAACCTCCAAAGGGTAGGGTACGGAACAAAAGGTGAACTGATTTGTTTTGTTTACGATTCTGGTACTGAATTCTCGTTAGTTGAATTTTTCTGTTAAATTTAGTGGTCGACGGTTTAGTAATGTTGTTACTATGACCGGTATTGGTCAAACACGAGTATACAGTACCGAACAAATTCTGTGTTGTGTAGTATTAACGATTGCCCTCTTGAGATATTGTTGTCGCGAGATTTTATAAATCAGAGTTTTCCTGTAAACATAACTGTGACTGACATTTGGTTAGACGGGAATCTGTGTAAATTCAGTGAATAACGATAGTGTACATAGTGTAGGAAGAGTTGACTTTGATTGAAATCTCAGTTTGTATTACTGGTAGTAACAAATCGAAACTTTTAGAAACCTTAGATCGATATTCAGAATTTTTCATAGCTGGTTTTCCAACGACTCTAGTAAATACCGGAGAACTTAAAATAAGATTAATTGTTTAGAATCGCAGAGTACAGCGGCGTCCATATAGAATGTCGGCGGATGAACGTGGCATTATAGGCGACAGAGTTAAAGAACGGTTACACGCGAATATCATTAGGCCAAGCTGTTCTCCTTTTGAAAGTCCAGCTGTATTAGTAAAGAAGTATGACGGTTCAGATCGTATCTGTATTGACTATAGTGAGCTTAACAATAATACTATCCCGGACAGTTATCCGCTTCCATTAATTACTGATCAAATTTCACGTTTTCAGGATGCTAATTTTTTAAATAATTAGCACCCTGGGGGTGCAAGGGGTTTTCATTTGATCACGGTAAACGAAAATACTATAGAGAATTTCGGTTTTTCAGAGGATAATTGTGATCGCGTTGGGTGATTTGGTTCGCGATTGCGTAGTGGTGTATTTTGATGACATTTTGATTCTCTCCCGATTTAGGGGTCCAGTATGGGAGTACTTAATGCAGTATTGAAGGCTGTGGCGGGTGCTGGTTTCTCTTTGAACCTAGAGAAGTGTTTCTTCCTCAGGACGAGTGTGGGGTTCTCGGGGTTTCAAGTGGTGGCTAGTCAGGTCTCTTCGTCTTCGTCAGATTAGCTTCCGATTTCCGTCAATTTTGAATCTGTTGTTCGTCTCATTGTGTCATTGATGTGTGTCAATGGTGTGTATCTTTGATGTGTATCATTGGTGTGTATCATTGATTTGTATCATTGATGTGTAGTAGTGAGGTATAGACTGTCGTTGACATTGACGAAATTCGTTAAGTTGCATCAGGCATAATTACGAAGTGTGCGGAATATGGTTGGTCCAGTTTTGATATGACAAAAACAAAAATTAGTAAGTTTTCTGTTGGCGTATTGTTGAAAAACGAAAAGCGAAATGAGACAAAATTAGATTCGAAATTCAAAGCTTCATTTAAGGTTGTCGAAGTTTTGGAGTGTGATCGTTACATACTGAAAGCTTTAAATTGTAAACGTACTTACAAATTAGCTTACGATAGATTAAGTAAAATGCCAGCAAGTCATGCACCCAACGAAATCAATGTGTAATTTTGTTGATGATAATGATGGTGTTCAAGCTTAAGTAGTTGGAGAGATTCGAGTAAATGGCTCTATCGGCCGTAATTTGTTCGACCGTACCAGTAGTTATTTCGTAGTCGTAGCCCGGTAGAAATCGGTATCTCTTGGGGAAACTCAAGTAGTCCGTGGGTGCGCGGTGTGCGTTTAACTCTGGCGGAGGTCGTGGTCTGTAGGGACCGTAGCGTGTTGTCGCAGGTGTGACATACACGGGCTATCCACGCGGTGGATATGCGTACTGAGATGTGAGAGAGCAATGTGATTGCTGTTGGGCTGGAGAGCCGTGGCGTTAGAGGTCTTTACTCGGAGGTTTTTTTTAACTTGGTTGTAACTTGTTGCCATAGTAAAGTAAAGTGAAGTTTTGGTTATGATGATGTCGATGGTACATGGCTGTGGTATTTGTGTAGTGATCAGCTACAATTATGATCCAGATTAGTGTCAAGTTGTAGTGTCGAGTTGATCTGGTGTCGAGTTTATCTGGTGTCGAGTTGATCTGGTGTCGAGTTGATCTGGTGTCGAGTTGATCTGGTGTCGAGTTGATCTGGTGTCGAGTTGATCTGGTGTCAAGGTGTTCTGGTATAAAGTTCTGATATAAGGTCCTGGTATAAGACCCTGGTATAAAGTCCTGATATAAGGTCCTGGTAAAAGACCCTGGTATAAAGTCCTGATATAAGGTCCTGGGTATAAGGTCCTGAGTATAAGGTCCTAGGTATAAGGTCCTGGGTATAAGGTCCTGGGTATAAGGTCCTGGGTATAAGGTAAGTCCTGGGTATAAGTCCTGGGTATAAGGTCCTGGGTATAAGGTCCTGGGTATAAGGTCCTGGGTATAAGGTCCTGGGTATAAGGTCCTGGGTATAAGGTCCTGGGTATTATACCCAGGACCTTATGGTTCTGGTGTAAACTTTTAGTGTAAACTTTTAGTGTAAAGTTTTAGTGTACGATTCTAGTGTACGATTCTAGTGTACGATTCTAGTGTACGATTTTAGTGTACGATTCTAGTGTACGATTCTAGTGTACGATTCTAGTGTACGATTCTAGTGTACGATTCTAGTGTACGATTCTAGTGTACAATTCTAGTGTTCAGTTCTAGTGTACGGTTCTGGAAGTTGGTTGGTAAGGTTCTGGTGTAGGTTGGCCGAGCGGTACTAGGTACTGTTGTAGCTTTTTCTTCTTGGCTAACCAACAAACGAGGACGTGTGCTAGCAGGATGGCCGTGTCGGAAATAGTAGTATTGATGTGGTTCCGGAACGCCAGCGCCATCTGTTGGCGCTTGACAGAGTTAGTGTTTTGTACCGGTATGGAAGGGGCGAGTCGAGGCGTTGCCGACGGACATCGACTCACTTTGTGTTTGGCAATCGGCCGGTGCAGACGACACTGAGACTGTCCCGGGTTCCGTGCTGTGTATCTATTTACTGGGATAGCGATAGCTGCTTTTATGTGAATTGATTACGGTGTTGTAATTAATTCGTAATATTACAAATTGTGTTTACTCGTGCCAACATTATTCACTGATGCCCACAGTAGACCGGGTACTCAAAAACTATGTGCGAGGGTGACATATATATGTATATATATATATATATATATATATATATATATATATATATATATATATATATATATAATAAAATTATAGAAAAACAACAAAGTGGTTACATAAATATAAAACATTATAGACTAGCATAGTAAAAAATATTTAGTACTTAATATAAAATAGTCTTAAAACCAGTAAAATTGGATCAGTTGATAATATAGATAAATACATAAATATTTTAATAACTTCATCAATCATTATATATCTACTAATGAGGATGCCAAATTAGAAAAATCTTTTCCGTTTCAGTATTGTTAAATTTTATATTTTAAACTTAATATTTTAATTCATTTATAGAAAGGCCGTCGTGGCGTTCTTGTGTACCACGCCAGGACAAGCATCTTCCGACGCGGCGGTTATGGGTTCGATTCTCACTCGGGAGAATGAAATTCTTTTATATAAATTTTATATATAAATTTCTTCTTTCTCTTACTTATCTTTATATATGTATGCCCTCATAAAATATTGTAGGAGAAGGCAGTATAACGGTACAGCGTGGAGATGTAAAAAAAATATAGATATTTGTTACAATATTGAATTTACTTAACCTTAAAATTCAAACATTTGTATATTGTGTGTTTTATTGAATTTGACTTTAGAGAATATGCATATTATTTAATTTATCAATTTCGATTGTTACACGCTGTTCAACTGTCACGCTGTCGACAGAATACGTGATATATTATATTTTCTAGGAACCATAAAGAAAAATCGAAAATATATTTTTGAATGAATTCAAACTTCTATATAAAATGTTAACTTCCCGACGGGTCACGGCCTCACAGCCAGCTTCAGATGCGCGTTGTCCAGATAGAAACTTCAAAATTAATTTCAAAGTTAAATCGAAAAATATTTTTCTCTGTCGACAAACTCAGTTAGTGAAGTATATCCTAAGGGATAAAGCTGTACAACCTTTAGAATACATGTATCTCTAAAATCTGTTTTGGAATTTCTATTATATATTTTACTTAGATATTTTTTACTTGTGTGCAGAGGGAACCTAGTATTAAGAAACGAAGTTTCTCATTTACCCTCAATTTTCGAGAAATCGCATGTTTAGTGGCGGAATTCAGCGCCGCGTTACATTTCTCGATTGGGAATCGAATCCAAACCTATTGCGTCTACCGTCAGACAATGTCCTACAGTGATAAGATTTATTTATGTTATATGTTAAGTTAATTTACTAATAATACCCACAGTGGCTCAGTGGCACAAGTGTGTGACTGAAACGCGACGATTGTGGGTTCGATTCCCACTCGACAAAGTGAAGTATTTATTTACGTTTATATTTTCATTCTCTTCACTCTGGTGGTGGCAAAACGCGGCGTTGAGTTCTAGTAGTAGTAGCTAATATTTCATTTCCTCGAGTGGGAATCGAACTCATAACCTGTCGCGTTTACCACGACTGGCCTTATTGTTATAGCAACATTAACGATAGTAAACAATAGTTACTTAACGGTTTCGATTTAACCTCTTCGATATATCGATTTAATAGATTTTTTAAATTTCAAACAATCATTTATCTCTTAGACTACTGTAAATAAATACTTATGCCTTGCATCTCGATCATATCGAGAAAGTAATCTATTGGGTGGGAGCGAGATGACTTTCATTGTAGCTGTTCATTGCAGATGAAGGTCATGAGATATGTCTTAAGACTAACCGCTTGAAATATTACTATAATAATATTAAACTAATATTATAGATTATAGACCGGTCTATAAACTATAATTATTATTATTGCAGTCTTATGGCTGAAGGTAAATGTGTAATAATCTTCCAAAATGTTTTGCTTCATTATTTATTCAAAGAATTTCAATTTTTTGTGTATAGTTAATAGTTGTGCTATGTGTAAATCTACTAAATAAAATGCCAATTACATTGTTTTCTTGTCTATTTAGCCGTTCTTTCTGGATGAAAATAAGCAGTTTTGACAGCATATTTCACCCACCATTTTTCTAATTTTTTTATACTGTTGATTTAATTTATTTCTATTGTAATTTTTCTGTTCTTGCCAAATTTTACAAGTCTGCAATAAATTCATAAAAGCGAATAAAATGGGTAAAAGCGAAGCATAATTGGTCGTATTTTTAATTGAATTATTAATTTCTACGAGCTCCAAGGGACTGTAAGTCTGGAAAATGATCTTGATATACGGACTAATAGATATAAGGATCTAATAGACAGACAAATCAATAGACACAGAGGCAGACAACAAAATGTACCTGTACGGTTTCTGTTTTTATATCCATTTGTATCTTTAAAAATATATTATTAAAATATTATAAAGCGTTGTTGAAAATCCTAGCATATTTCCAATTGGGCAACAATTTTGTAAATAACTTCGAGCATTACTTAACTTAAAGTTACGGCAGTTGTTTTCATTGTATAAAAACTTTTTTATTTATCACCAGATAAAAAGTTTATATTTTATATTGTGTCCGGTTGGTCCAAGTTAATTTTGAAAATAACATATTTATATATTTTTATCCTTTACAATTTTGCATAATTGATAAATATATGTATATAATACAAGCTATTATTCAATTAAATATTAAGCATTAGGAATTCTTTAAGCAGTCGCCAAACATTAAATATAAAGCTCTGGAGTCTGGAGTATTTATGTATATGAAAAATCTAAAATTATATTAAACATTGTAATTTATTTATCCAAAAAAACGATGATAATATTTGTTTTTTTATAGAAAATAAATTAAGAGCTCTTTAACATGTCCAGCCTGACTGACTGACTCTGATAAACTAAGCTGTTATATTTGAAATGGTCAATTCAGTATTGACGCAATCCACATCTAATTTTCGAACGGTAAATTACAGGACAGAGGGTACAGTACAATTTATTACATGGCTGATATACCGTTGTGCCCCCGAAATGCTGACTTCGTAATCCAAGGTAATTAGGTATGCTGATTTAGTATCGGGATTATAGTTTAGTTTTTGGTGAAAAAAATGTGGGCCCATCTTTATTTTAGACAGTATTTGTTGTAAGCAATTTTTTTAGGTTAATTAAAAAAAATATAGAGGCCGAGGCAAAGGCACATAGTGTGACTTTAAATGAGACAGACTGTGGGTTCGATTCTCACTCGAAGAAATGAAGTATTTAATATTTTCATTTATTCGCTTTGGTGTCGAGGCGTTGACTGGACGCGCACATTGGAGGTCGTAATGCTTTCAAAATTTGAAAGAAAATGGCGGTCCCCTAGCCTACTGTGTGCGAGGTACAGTGAAGCTAATTTTTTGAAAACGAAACTGCCATATGATTTTTAAAATTAAAAAAATTATAAAACAACCAACTTTGCAAATAATACACAAATGTATATTGAAATATTCAAAACACACGTACTAATTTCCGGTCCATCATATCCAACAAAAAATGATAACCGCAATAAAATTCAATATTCTCTATATTTATCGATGCGAGAAAACACTCTCGTAGATATATCATAATGATTAGAAATTCAGACATCACTATATTGAAAATATTGTGAAAGCAATTTGCCATTTATTTACTTGTCGTTTAGAGACTATAATTGTGTGGCAGATTCTTGTAACGGATACAGAATGGATGGTTGTATCCTAACATTCTTGTAGGTAGCATCTCGTTAATCTAGCAGTAGGGATACGATTGCCCGCTGTCATGCGGAAGCACATCTTTGATCTCGGCCTTAATCAATTGGTATCGATGTATCGATGTTCAACCATTGACTCAGCGACTCGATTCTAAAACGATTCTACCTACGCAGCCGCCGCTATATGGAAATGCTCGTGAATTTACGTGTGCCTTTTGTTTTCGTAACTTTTTGTTATACAAATTTGGACGTCGCGTCGTCTAGATGCAATTACAATGTTTGTGTAGGTTTAAGAAAACAGTGACATACAACGGTTAAGAAATCGATAATCGATAATAATAAGATATATGTATTTGGTAATTACGTCGTAGCGCAGAAACATAAAGGTGTTCAATAGGTTTGAATTTTATTTATACTTACAGTGTTAATATACGTTTATATTATGAAATTTGACTTTAACATTTATAAAACTGATCTTAAGTTTAAATTCTTTTTTACTTAAAATTCCCTATTCTAATTTAATATTCAAATATACGTTTGTATTTATATACGTAAAAGTACATAGATATATAATTGCCTGCTACCGCTATATCAAATTAAAATTATATAATTAACATCACTGTTTACAATTAATTATGTGACATAATAATTAATCTAAATATGTAAATAGAATGATTAATTCCATGTAATATATAATTGTCGCGATATAGAATCGAGTGTGGACCGATTTCTACAGCAAATATGGGTCAGTCTCCCGAGCATACAATACTGATATTATTTATAACTTCATATAAAATATTGTATCCCGTCACGGGACTGTCGACCGACGGGTTCACAAATTAACAATAAATATTCATGTGAGCGATTATACGCACTGCGTAATCGGTATATCGATATCGTGTAAGAGTTTATATTGGACTTTTTTTTGATTCCATCATTAATCAAGAATAGACCATTTCTATATAAATGTATGGATTTGATTAAAATTTTTGTTGTGAAATAATGGATTGATCTTTTTATTTAAAAATAAATGACCGATAATGTTTGGATAAATTAGGTTTTTTTTTCACTAGTATGTATTTTTCTATGAAAATTAGTTGTAGAAATGACGGAGGGAATGAATGAATAAATACAAGTATTATATATGTATATATGAATAAATCATTAATTTTCATTCTGTCATTTTGTAATTAGAGTTTTTTATTCTCTCTCCGTTCCCCTTTTTGCCTGAGCTCTATATATTACGTGCTAAGTCGTGGGATTCAAAGCTAGGATTAACAAAAATATATTTCTTGGAGTGGAGATGGAAACCGCATCCATAACGTTTTACAGTAAAACGCTTTCCAATTCCGCTATGATTCCTTTAAAATATGTATGTAATTGTGCAATATAAGAGTTTATTACAGTTAGTTAGTTTACGTGAATTTTTGCAAAATATATAGTTATAGATCAATAACAGAAAATATTTAAACTGCACATTATGAATTGGAAACATACAATCGTATATGAATAAACACCAAGAATACAAATTAATATTCGATGAACGCGTAATTTACGAAACATGGAATAATTTCCGACTGAGATAATTTCGGGGCTTTTGTTTACAGGCTTTGTTGTTTGTACCGCGAATGGCAGGTGGCGACAATTCTAAAGTTTCCAATGGAGGCCATTTCCTAATTAATTCCTGTTTGTAATTCACCGGGACTGGGATTCATTTCGAGTGTTTTCGACTCTGACTTTAGTTGAGCCCATTAAAATTTTTTCTATAGTAAAATAAATCCGGCTGTAATTGTATGTTATACATACTTTTCAAGATTCAATGTGTAGAGTAGGCGGAAGGAACCTGAGAACCTACTGACACTTCGCTACCATTAACACATGCCCATTTTGCTTCATTACCAGAGGGAGGATGGTCGATCATTTTTATTTCCCATCTGATCATTCTACAGGCGCACCCAGGGGCACCTGCGTACAATACACACATATGTATAATTCATTAAACATCCATCATCCATTGTTTTTAACATTTAATAATTATATATTTTTGTGCCAACCCTTTAATTTGGCAGTGATACACGAAACGGAAAACATTAATATTCGTAATCTGCATTGTTAATATTATGAGTGATTCAATTGCGGCGGGTATCATCACTACATCGATTTATATATTACTCATTATTGCAGAGTGATTTTGGTCATTTAAAAGGAAATAAAATTGCGATTAAGTATTTAACTTACGCATTACGTCTATATGAATTGTTTTGTTTAAATAAATGCTTTATATATTTGTTTATTGAATGCAGATTTCATTTATTTGAATAAAAGGTTAATTTATTAGTTTTGTAATGCTCGATATCAGGTGCTTCTAAAATTAAGTTTATTATGTTAATATTGACCGTACATAAAGTACATATTTGATTAATTATGTAAATTTTATATAAATAAATATTTTAGTTTGTTTTAATAAACTCAATCCTCGGAATGCCTCATCCGGCGGAAAGTGGGCAACGGAGTGTCCTAACACCAGGTTCCCTATCAAAATAAAATTAATGAACCAATGTAAATATATGCCTTATATATATATATATATATATATATATATATATTTCACCTTAGTGAAAGTTTTTAATTTCTTAATCTATTGTATATTACCTTCAAAATATTTATATCTTCGTCTCTCTATTCTCTCTTCATATAAAACGTAGCTAGTAGCAATATATAAGTAAATTGGTGTTTTTTTTTCTTCTTCTTCGTATACCAAAGTCACGTTCAGCTTAATGGAAGCATCCCCGAAAAGGCACTTGATGTATGCAGCCTGTCTGCCTGACTGATACTGTGTCGTCGGTTCTTAGTTAGGGGATCATTGTTGTCCTAAGATTAATGATAGGCTAATCTTGTTCCGATAAAGACCCAAAGTCTAATGAACGAACTTCACCCTGACCTTAACGGGATGTGGAGCTTTATTTTTTTTTGGTACGTAATTTGGGCTTATCCTTGGAAAGAACCGCTTATATTTATTTGAGTTAGCTTACTTCCTCGATTGGGAATAGAACCCGCAACCTATCGCTTGTGGTAAGCCACGACTGGCGTATATATTTTCCTTATAATTTAAAAATTATAATAAAATCACGATATTGTCTATACATTATGACCAACAAAAGTAACACCTATTTAATACTGCCTAATAATTGTTATCCCGGCAAAAAATAATGAAAGCGCTTATGAAATAAAAATTTACTGTGAAAATTAAGTGATTAAATAAGCTTTAGCGCGGTACCAATTGGAAAATTTTAGGTCTGTGTAAAAAATATCCTTGTGTCTGATTGGTTATTATAGTTTATACAATAATACAAATAAAAACGTACATTTTTCCTTCTAAAAACCTAATGAACCGATTTTCAGGAGCATTTAAATGGAAAAGGAGAATTTCAATATATTTTTTTTCTCATTTCCGAAGTGGAAAAATGTACAAATATACAATTAAACGTACACTAACGAAATTTAGCATTCGTAGGCTTCTAAGTTTAAATAGATCATCATGTGTTAAATAATAAAGTCAAATATTAGTTAATTCCAACGTATTAAACTGATAACCTCCTTATTTTTTTCATCAGCAAAAACGCCTTCCCGATTCAAAAAGTACCTACTAATGAAGTCTGTTGACAGGATACCATTAAGGCATGTAGAAGTGAGAGCAAACAGTTAAATTGGACGCACAAATAAACAAATGATAACAAGGTCCCCGAGGACAAAATGTCCTTTCCTAATTATTATTTGTAAAACAATATTTTACATTTAGCTTTGACTGTAGGTGAGGTCGTTCAGAGCATTACGATAATGCTTTTGTATAACATAATGAACATATTTCAAGAGATAATCTTGGTTGTTTCTGTTTTATATTGTTATTATTATTATTTATTTTATTTGGAGTCTGAGGTAAGTGTTTAAATAGCGAATGATTTGTTCAAAAGAAGAAATATACTGAAAAAGTATACGATAAAAATGTTATTATATTATCGTGGCAGGAGGTCCTTGTGCGCAGTAGCATAGGGGTGTGGCTGTAACGCGATAGTTATGTGTTCGATCCCCACTCGAGGGAATGAATTACTATTTCTTAAAGTTTATTGTTACTAAAGTAATAGGAAAATAAAAGATAGAAGAGTAGGGAAATTACGTGTTCGATCTAGAGTTCTAATAGCTAAATTGGTATTAATGCTGTATTTATTAAATTAATTGGCTGAACGTGTTGTTGGGAAAACAAATCGGTCGGTCACGCAATTCAGATGCGAGCTGTAAGTAATTGATATTATTAATAGCTTGATCGACAGAGAAATACACCTTTTCTCTGGATACCGATACTAATGCCTTCGAATATATTACAGTCGTTTTTGTGTTTACGTAAGTATTATATGAGTTTATTCTATGATATGCTGGTGAAATTAATATTAGCATTCTCCACTCATTCTCTTTATCTATATATGTAAAATCGAAAGGTCACTCACTCATCACGAAATCTCAGAAACTACAAGTGCTAGGAATCTGAAATTTTGCATAGGAGTTATTTATAGGACGTAGGTGCTCACTTAGACGGTAAATTGCAATATTCGACTTCTAAGGGGTTGTTTTTGGGGTTGAAAGTTTGTATGAAACTTCGTTACTACTACTCAAATTTTGCATGGACGTAGGCACTCATGGAGACAGAAATTAATAATAACGTAGTTCACGCAGGCGAAGCCGTAGGCGGGCCGCTAGTAAAATATAAAAATATTAAATTTCATACTACCTCGTCTTGGAAGAAGGGGTACAAACTTATTGCTTTACGTATTAATATACAGATAATATTCTTACTATTACTTTCTTATATTTAATTTTCTCATTAAAAATAAGCAATAAATACCAAAAATTTTGCTTAACATCGAAGGTTTTGGGGGAGATAACAATGAGAGCGTTTGATGCGTTCACCGCTCTTTGATCTGACTGCAGAGGGTGCCGTCAAATATTTGAGGTGGATTGCCCTTTATTATGACTAGACCCTTTATGGCTGTTCCAGAGTTCGTTGACCACCTTGAAGATACAGAGATCAAATATTTTGAGCCAAAACTACAAAGCAATTACATTGCTAACGAAGTATGTAGCAATGCTATACTTGTTGAACTATGAATATAGATTTCATATATGTAAGTAGTTATTTGTTTATGAATTATATTTAATATATTACTGAGGCCAGACGTGGTGCAGGGGAAAATTAAATATTTATAAGGTAAAGGGCGGCGCTGAATTTTGCCACTCAACACGTGTCGAAAAAGTGGGGAACGGAGTGTCTTAATCAAAGCGAAGAAATGTAACTATAAATGTAAATAAATATTTCAATTCCTCGAGTGGGGAACGAACCTACAACCAGTCGATTTTACTGTCACACTGCCTCTACGCCACGACCAGCCTCAATTTAGATAATCGACAATTGTAATGTTTTTTTTAGATAATTGACTATTGTAATATTTAACATTGCCGTTATATTTAGCTTATTGGTTCTAAATATTTTAAGTCCATTAATTATAAAGCGAAAATAAAAGTATGTGGCGTAGTATATGGCTTATAGAAGAAACTATAAGCAATGGTCGTCCGACTCATAGTTCACCCATTTTTTTACCACACAATAGTCGGAAGCTCTTTCATGCCACTTCTCCCTTACATCGTGTAAGGGAGAAGTGGCATGAAAGAGCCAGGTTTTGAAAGAGCCACTTGAAATATTATAGTAGTTTCGGAACGGATTCGTTAGAATATTTTATTTTTAAATGGCAATATTTATTTCCCGCCACCCACAAAAATTTTACAGTTCATCGGAACCAATGGACGATGATACGTCGAGTTGAAGTTTTTGGCATTCCAAAGTAAGTATTTTAACTCCTTTGAGTTGTTTTTTAGTATTTCATTGTAAACAAATACGGGTAATTGGAATATAGATTGAGTTTCTGTATATATTTGGCCTTGTAACTGCATTAAAATTGAGTTTGAAAAGTTTTGATATCGTTGTCATTTTGGAGGTTACATTTTTTTATAGAATAAGTTATGAAAGAGCCGGGTGGACGGGCTTTGAAAGAGCCGAAAGAAAAAACAAAAAAGGCCCGAGAAATCAGTAATTGAAGAATTAAATTAACCATGGCCAATGGTTTCTGCCTAGATAAGTCGAAAGAAATTGAAAATGCGAGTGATGATTGGCTCAAAGGATTCATATAATGTGATTGGTCTGAATAATGTATGATTAAAAAGTTTGTTAGAATTATCTACTTAAAATGACTGATAGAATTAAAAAAAAACATTACTTTTTAATAAGAATTATTAAATCGTTTTTATTTAATATTGTTTACCATAATTTTCACCGTTACACCTCATAATATAAGACTGGCTCTTTCATAACTTTTAATGGCTCTTTCAATACCGAAATGTTATGAAAGAGCCAAATGACACATTTTTATAAAATGAATATTTTATTGATTAATTATTGTATTTAAGGGTTATTTCGTACGAAATTACCTAGTTTAATAAATAAATAATAATTTGAGGAAAAAAAAACTTAATTTCTTTAATTAAAAGTATATTTTTTTGCTTCATTTAGTAAATTGGCTCTTTCATGCCACTTCTCCCTTGTATATACTTTTCTCAATATTAATGTCACTAAAATTAAAATCATTTGTACTATTATATATCAAAAAAAGTTTCATCGATTTGCATAAATTAATTAAATTTAACCTGCCTATACAATACAAGGTATAAATTTTGCGAGGGAAAAAAAAATTCGCTGCAAGTATTCGTTATATGTGCTATTAACATACTGACAGCCATCAGATAAAAGTGTTTTGTAAAATTTAGTGTATAGTATGTAATTACAGGCCAGTGATAATATCACGAGGACACGCCTTCGGGCCATCGTATCGGGTTACATCTTTTATAACATATCTATATGTATATATAAAAATAAATGCTTGTCTGTACGCACTTTATAGAATCGTAAACTATGCATTTGATCATGTGATAATCTTTAACAAAATTGTAGTAGGTCCACGAAGGCGTCTGAGCTGGTACGACCCCAATTTTCGACAGATGACATTCCACACTGAATTTCGTATGTTACCGTGACAGGTGGACTGCTCACGCATCGGAAGACCTTCTCGTATCGTCTCGAAGATGTATGTGTATCCCATAGGATTTCAATAAATACTAAATTGAAACGCTGCAGTATCATATTTTTTTCCAATTGAACAAAATCAAGAAATTGACTCAAAATAATTTGAAAATTTGTGTAATTATCCTTCAAATGTATTTTAGTTGGTGGAGCAAGGAGCGCAGGATATAACACCTAGTATACTATATAATATGCTTGTCTAATGATTATAACTGCACCTAGATTTTGGGAATGTCGCTACCTTGTCTAATTATTTATGGAATTTGCCAGAACGATAACTTTATCTACTACAGGACAAAAGATAAAAAAATATTGTATTTTTAGTCATGAATCATGAAGGAAGTGAAATATGTATTAATGGTTTTTTATGTTTATTACTCGTTATTATGCGAAATAAGATAAGCTTAACTTATTCGAAAAACTAAACTAAGAAACTTACGTCATTATTATTTTTTAACCGACTTCTGTAAGAAAAGGATGCGAGCGCAGATGATATAATTTAAATTTAACGTTTCTTTTTACACATTTGAAGAGCATTTATATCATAGTTATTAAACAACGTTTTCCAGAGTAAGATTTGAATTCACTATTCACATTCGTTAAATATGGTTATATTACCTGTGTTTCCCATGTACTTGACATTGCAAGCGAATCTCGTACCACTACAAATTGTTGCAAGGCCAACGTTTTAATTAAACACCAGTTAATTTCGGCTATTAAAAGGATTCCATTTTTTTGTTCATACAGGAACCACCTCTCGACCACTTGTTGCCACTTCCCACGCGACCGATCTGCATACATTTCCAGTCTCTTTCGTTCTCGCACTTAGCATAAAACAAGCCCGACACCAAGTCATTATGCAGTCTCGGATTTCGAGGTAGTGCCGCATAAATTTACGCCATTATCAAAATATCATGAGAGGCAGACCGAGCATGAAATGGATTTAACCAGTTTAGGGGTCATTAACGCACGCAACGCGTACTGTTTCACCCGTTTTATTTGGTATGATGGTTAATAGTTAGTTGGTTGGCTGCGTGAGATTGTATACGCAGCGTGAGGTTGTCGTTTCGATTTCTAATCGAGGAAATAAAAATGGCGCAAAGCACGGCGTTAAGTCCCGTCACTAAACACGCAATGCCTCTAGAATTCGGCGGAAAGAGGAGAGCGGAGTGTTTTTACCCTGGGATTCCTAAGCTTATCTTGCTACATGCAAGATTCAGTGTGAAGTTGAAAAAAAAAACTAGTTGCAGTTTCCATGCGTGTGTATGAGCTGGGATGCAAATAAAATTTTAAATGAAACCTAATGAACTTACAGGAGGCTTAATTTAATCATCTGCGTTGATTAAAGGCGTGTTTCATTTTGCTTTTGTGGTTTTTCGTTTTGAATATTTATATATTTAAATCAGATATGTGGATCGGATAATAGTAAATAGGAATATTTCTTTATTAGGGTTCCGTACTGCAAAAAGCAAAAAGAGAATCTTTATACGATGACGGTCGTCTTTCCTTCTGAAGATATTATTATGAAATTAGTATAAAATTTTCGGCCCTATTGTTTTTTGAAGCACAAAAAACCAAGCCAACCAAGCTTTAAGTCAACGTAACCAAAAGATACGAGCATTTATGCATAGTTTTTGTTTTATTTTATATGATATTCGTCATGTAATCAATATCTATAGTACCCTATATTCTTGGTAAATATGTGACACTTTTTATTGCTATGCTATTCTAAATTAAATTGATAATTACAAAATTCAGTTATAAATTCTAGAAAAAAGTAATTTTATATCATATTATTCAAACACTTTTTGAGTAATACAAAAAGAATTTAAAACCGGAATTTTCTTCAATCTTTCAACAAAGATGGTTGGAATTCTGGTGTGATTCATGAAGGCAGACGGAGACTTCCGTAGATTTATAGTGGTGCCCGTGATGTGTGACGCGCCAAATACCTGTGATAAGTGGGAGAATTAACTACATAATTGCATGTATGCTACGAATTTCAAGATTTATATGTCTAACTGGAACTGGAATTGAGATTAGAATTATTATTATATTTATATTAAACATCTAGATTAAATTGTATGATAGTGTAGGGAAAGTACCTACTTAATTATAAATTTTTATCCTACTTTTAAACTTTACACTAGAGGAATACAGCACATAGAGAATGGCATATAAAGTGAATATAATTGGCAGAGAGAATGTGTAGACCTTGTGTTAAGTCATGCTGATTCCATTAAGGTACTTCCGTTTCCCACATTTTCGCCGGATTTTGGAGGAATTGTATGTGGAGTGGTGGAACTTAACGCCGCGATTTGCCTCGTTACCAGAGTGTTTAATTTATTTAATTTTGCCAAGGAGCAAATTTTTAATCCCCGAACCAATGCGTTATGTTCGATTAACTCTTCAAAATTCAACAGAGAGTAGCCAGTGGAAAAAAATGTTTCTAATTATATGTACGTTTAAGGTATAAAATAATATCAAAAGTTGGTTTTAATCTACTTATTGAGTTATATAACAAAATTTATACAAAGTTGTCACATACTTCACTAAAATACACAATATCTAAACAACGCCAGTATTCCAAGTACACTCACTAATTATAACAATTCACCAAAATTAATAGTTTCAGGCAGAATAAAATAATAAGGCACATTTAGGGCACGTGTAGCTCCATCCATCCCCTTAATTGCCGACAGCCGGGAGATAGGTCCGGAGTTATGACGTCACATAACGTGCTAATGACGTCGTAACTGCATTGCTCCCGCTCGAGCCCCAGCAATGGATGCAATGCAATTTACTAAGTACCCCCCATAACGTGATATGCTACCGAGTTTTACACCTGTACGCTTAAAGAGAAGTCGAAAAGTAAGTTATATTAAAGTTAACTTTCACTCAGAGATGGCAGTTAGCGTTTAAATGTCATTAAATCAGTCTTTTGGTTATGGTTTTCAAGCATGCCAGTCAAGAACAAAGCATTTTGTCTATGTCATGTTTTGGTCATTAAATCGATATCTACGCCTAGTTTATGATAGCAACTTGACTGGATTGGATTTGGTTGTATAATTTCGATATAACATTTTTATTACAGCAGCGACATATATTGTTATGTTTAAAAACCTTAAAATATTTTAGATATAGGTAATAATTATCGCTTCCGTGGATTTATATTGTATAAACTCTAAAGAACAATGGATTAGTACTCCTTATCGAATTTTCACGAGTTTTTAATAGTGAAATTTATTTATTATATTTTGTAAATAAATAAACGACAATCGCCATCATATTGTAATCGTGAATCGAAAATAGAGAGTAATTAAAGTATTAAAGTTGACTTTTACTTTTTCATATTTTACCAGATTTTACATTTTAGTTCCATCAACCTCTAACAAATATATAAAATAGTAAATAATTCAAAAGAAGCTATTAACATTTACTGTAGATTGCAAAAACAATATAAAAATATTATTGCTTTCGATAATGCGGATCAGAAGTTAATTAGAATAATTGGTTGCCTATGGACAATATAACGTAAATCCCACAATCGTATCGTAAAACTGCGTATATGAGCAGTTCAGCATTATTATTTTAATAATAATAGCTTATATTTATTACTTTTGTTGTACATAGAATGAGCTGAATTGGTTCAAAACATATTGAAAATTTAATATACAGCAAAACGGTATATTATAGTGTTTTAAATTACTTAATATATCTAAATTATTTGGATTTATATTTTAACTAAAATTTACATCTTCAATTTTAATTTAGACCATATTCAATGTAAGTTCGGAATATAGCAGAATCAACATTAATAAATAAATATTGGTATATTGGTATATGCATATATGAAAAATAAACAAAAAAAAAATTTTTGTTGGTTTCTTGCTTTATTCCTAAAAGCTCAGCAGTTTCTGCATTCCTTTTTTTATCATTCACTGTCCTACTTCTTCATTCACACTCTCCTCATGCTGACCTTCCTCTATCGATACTGTATTTTTAAAGGTCAATTGCTTTTACGTTTTTGGCAGAATACTTTGCATTGCCAGTATATCGGAGAAACGGCCAACAATTTAAATATTATTTAACATATTATATAAGAAAACAGATAAAACAAACATATGCTATATTGACATTAAACTGATACGAGTTTTCTGTTTATAAATTGATTTTTTTATTAATAAAATATTCAATGCTACATCTGGGTCACAGAGGCTATAGCTCGATTGATTTTTGTATGAAACGATAAGAATCTAGAAACTACTAGTATTTATGTCAATATTTTTATTCTGAAGTACATATATTAAATATGCAACATTTACATGAACTTAACAAGGCAGCGTTCATCGAGTCATTAATTTTAAATCAGTTCTAAATAAATCACAATTAAAATCTGAGCACATTTTAATAGTATGTTTATTTTAAATTTTTTTAGTTAGTTCAGTTAAATTACCTACGTGAAACTACCACACGACTTGCACTTTTTAAAAATGACTATCGTCTATTCATATAACACTTTACGCTGAAGGAACTTAGCGTTAAGACACTCCGTTCTCCATTTTCCACCGAATTCTAAATTATTACGGGTTGAGTGGCGAAAATCAACGCCGCGCTTTGCCCCGACACCAGAGTGAAGAAATGAAAATATAAATTTAAATAAATATTTCATATATTCGAGTGGGGATTGAACCCACATATAATGACGTTAACGGTCACATATTTGATCCCTTGCTCATGACTGTACTTAAGTAAGAACATAATTACCACAATTTTATAAATTCATAATTTCGCCCAACAATCTATTCTGAAATATATTCGAAGGGAGATTGATTGGAATTACACACAAGCTTTGACGTTCCATAAGTTTTTTATAGAGGGGATTCCGACTGAGCGCTATAATACGAATTTAATAAAAAATTAATCCCGTTGTCATACAACCGCGTACAATGCCTTACCGTATATAGTTATAGACTACAGCTGTTAATATCTAACGGCGTCACTCCGTGTTACCCGTTCGCGTAAGAAAAAAATATGATATTAAATTATATATAGAAGATTTTATCACTTTTATAATAGTATTTTTACTGAAACATTAGGTAAGGCAGAAGTATATATAAAGCAGGGTATGTAGTTGGAGTATAACATACTATTACTACACTATGTCTTAACATAGTGTTAAGACACTCCGTTCATAATTTTCCACTGAATTCTTGAAGCATTGCATGTTGAATGGCGGAACTCAACCCTTTGCCTCGTTAGAAATCAGGAGGCATTAGAAAATATTTAATATTTCATTCCCCCGATTGGGAATCGAATTCAAAAACATTGTTGCAAGTTACATCTCGTATACAATCATCCCTGAGCCACTTTTTGTCGTCCGATTTCCTTGAAAATTTGCATATCTTTTACGATTCGATGACAATACAATATTTCTATAGCGACAATCTGATATGTACTAGGATGACCAAAGAATATACGTCAAAAGTATGTAAAAAGTATTTAATAATTTTTGTAGTTTATCTTTTACCAGGCTCCCTCCACCTATCCGTTTATGTGCGGAGCAAACTTCAGGCTATATTCAGCACATATCAGATCAGGCAGAAGGAACCTGAGAACCTAATGTTAAGACATTTGCTTCCTATGAACACCTTCATGTCTCAATAATAGAAATTAAAAAATAATAACATATTAATGTGAAACGCGAGTGGGGTATACACTGATTACAAAAGCTCGCGTGCGTCCAAAGCGTAGATCCTCTAGGTGTAATGTAATGAGTTGTTCCGACAATCGCTCGCTGCGAGATGTGATTGATTTTGTGATAAATTGCCGTGTTTGTTCGTACTTTGCTTTAGTATCGATATTTGTTTATTACTTAGAATATACTTCCCGTATTTGTTACTAAGTCTTCTTCTTTGGTTTATTTATTACATAAAGACTACCAGCGTCTTTGAGTTCTGGAATCAGAATAGTTATGGATATTTATTGAGGAATAATATTTATATTTAAATATTTAATGTCTTTACGCTTGAGATAATACATTTAGGGGTATAGAGGGAACCTAGTGTTAAGGTTAAGATTAAACTTCGTTATCCAATTTTTTGCTGAACGTCTTTTTGTCTTTGTGCCAGAGTGAAGAAATTAGAATATTAATAAATAATAATTAATTCCCCTGAGCGGTGATCGAACCCACAATCGTCGTTACAGTCGCACCCTTGTGCTTCTTAACGATATATTTAGCTTTAGCGAGTATTGTTTAAAAAGCATATTGCGACAACAGAAAATATTAATTCCACCGAAGTGAGCTCTCAACAAATATTTCGAGTGGACCGGAGGAACGCCTGAATTGGTCGATATAACGAAAGGGATGCTGTCCCAAAGGATTCAGATAAACAGTTTAAGTATTCTCTTTCGCAAACTTTGTATACGAAATTCAATTCACAAAATAGATACTTAGCAAACAAATGTTGATATTTAGGTATGAGGCTTAATTTATTCAAAGTTTTTGATAATGAGATAATTTCTAGATATTTTGCTTTTACTATTTTTGATATTAAGTATTATTAAGTTTTTATATATATATTTTTCATAAAAAAATATCACAAGTATAAGTATAATAAATAAACATAAGATTTGAATAGTTCTTTGTCTAGATTCGATGTCTAGATTAAATGTGAAATAATAGTTGAATATTTCAAATATAATTTATTAATTTATAACAATACTAGAGACTCAAATGCAGTTTCACTCGCTTTAACATATTTTATTTTATAGCGAAAAAATAATATTTTTTTTTAGAAATATTTATATTTTTCCAAAAAAAACAGTATCCATAAGTCCAAAGTTTCATAATAACCAGTTCAGTAGTTTAGACGTGAAAGCGTAACAAACAAACTTACATTCACATTTATAATATTAGTACGATGATATAGCAATGAAAGGCAATTACAGATCTTGTAAATAGCCCTACAAGGACTGGTGGCTTTGTCTACCTCGTGACAGCTAAGCGAGTATATGTCAAGTAATACATCTTTTGACGATGACATGAGACCCGAGGGGATGAGGTTCTGTGTTACAAGGACTGACGACAGTTTGAGATGAAATGCTAAATGTATAATAGTGTATCCATTGTTTTGCCTTTAGAGAACAGCTTTTGATATTAATATACTGCTAGAGCTGTTTGTTATTAATAAAAGATGTCACTTAAGGGAGTTTAACACAATAAATTTGCTTTTATATTGCAGCATAGCTAGAATTTATTATTTTTAAATAGTTACTTTAGTTTAGTTACGGCAAATAGTTAACCTTGGGAACCTTGTATTCAGACTCTCCCTTCCCATTAAGATCCTTCTTTTCCCCACTTCCCGCTGAATTCTGGAGGCATTACGTATTGGGTGGCAGACCTCAACGTCATGCTTTTCCCCTATACAAGAGCGAGGCAATGAAAATATTAAATATTTTATTTCTTCGAGTGGGAATCGAATCCACAGCCTGCCGTAATGACTGCCTATCTGTCAACCGATGCGATATAAAGCGGCTAGCTAAGTGTCTTAAAGTTTAATGATATCTTCTTCATATGGAGCTCAAACTGCTTAAATTTCAACAATATATATAAATTTCAATAGTCTTTTTAAGTATTAAAATAATTACATAGAATTAAATATGAAACATGACTGACATACGGAAATTATAATAAAATGAGACGAAAAAAAACCAAAAGTTTTGTAGCGACATCGTTCTGCCGGCAACAACCTCGTTACTGGGAGCAAATTTTCCGGATTGGAGATTGTCGATTAGAGATGATCGAATCCTTGCCAACTGGAGACCTCCAGGAAATTGTTATGACACTATTTTGACGAAACATTTGATCTGAGCCATATTTTCGTCATTTCGTCTGTTGTTTTGGCAGATTCCTTGCTTTATATCTACCATTTAGATATAGACTTTATTTATGAACCATAAATAATCTGGGTAAAAGAAATTGAAGAGACGCTTAAAAGGTATATATGAAATCCAGCTTAGTCATATTTTTCTTTCACTGTCTTTATATGCCTCCGAGATTTTCTCCAGCTCCAAAGGAATTTCGCAAGAATACAGAGTATGCAGATGTTAATGAAATTATTTCTGGGAAAGTAAGATCTGAGACGGGTGCATTGCTCTGGGAGCGAGCAATTTGCATTTTGAATACTAATGACTGGCTGCACTCACAGGCGACAAGGCATAAGCACTATAGAATAATAATAAAACAGCGTAAAGTGTAATTACTGATACGAAAAGCTGTTAGTACTTAAGACGTTATAGATTTGCATAAGATGCGACAGCCAGGTTTATTTGCATATCTCGAGTTTTTGAACGATCGCCCGCTTTTAGTCGCCCGTTACCTTGCAATATTGCGTGATCGTTGATGGCCTGATAAATTCGCTAATGGCTTCTAACTATTACGTATATCAATTATATTTTTCATTTCATTTTGCCGATTGTATGTAGAAATTATATAAAAGAGTGAAACAACTTAAATATTCAAATATTTAAATTTGATATTATACAATTGAAATATAAACTGGGATATAGAATCGTTAATACGATTAATTGGATTCAATGGAGTAGATTCAAATTTATAGGTTCCAGTTTCTGTACAAAGTTGTTTATAGTGGAAGTCACGACGTACCTAGCAGTTCGCAAGCTATATAAAATTCACGACCGAACGCGTAACACTGAAAGTAAATTATTACAAGGTACTAACGAAATCTAAGTTAAATAAATTTCTATAGAAACAAATGTTTGTATAATTACATCTAAAAGCAATGATGTTTATGCAATAATGTATTCAGAATAAATAGCGTCAAGGTCGCCATTTTTATTGACATTCCCAGAGGATGAGTGCGCCGTATCGGCTTAGTTTAGGATCCCCCTTGGTCGAATACAAAAACAAAGCATATTTTTTCGTTTTCTCATATCTGATATCATTTGCATGAAAATTTCATTATCTGAACTCCCTTACATATTGACAACGTCAATATATTCGGAAATGTTTCATATACCAAAAATGTTATATAAATAATTCTACTTTTTTTTAAGTTTTACGCTATAATATTAAGACACTCTGTTCTCCACTTTCCGCCGAGTTCTGGAGGCATTGCGTGTTGCGTGTAACGTACCGGTACTCAACGCCGCCACCAGAGGGAAGAAATGCAAATATTAAATATTTAATTTCCTCGAGCGGGAATCGAACGCACAAACTGTAGCGCTTAAAATCACACGTAATATAATAATTATACAATCAATATTAATGTTTAAATCTTTATTCTAAAAAGAGGTTAATCGGCATTTAAAGAATCTTTCACAAATTAGGTCAGGAGTATCATCTGTAATCAATCTTCGACCGAGGCAATGCAAATTAACTTAGGTTATATAATTTACATATCTCGATTACATATTTGAATAATTATGAGTTGACATTTGTTGTTTATTGTATTACTAGTGGACCCAAATGCGGCTACGCCCGCTTGAACTATACGAATATTTATTAAATATATTTATGAAATTATTTTCAGTTTTCAATAGAGAGAAGCGTTAAGCAAGCTCATTTTGGGTGACGTTTTCTATAGCAACGTTATAGCAACGGTCGCATAGCGACGGTTGTTATTAAAACGGCGGAATAAATTGCATGTCAAATTAATAAGTATTATAATATATTGGTATATATTGAAAATATTACAAATATGAGAAAAAAAAGTATCCTATGTTCATCCTGAGACCCTCAAGTATCTCTATATGAGTATTCTATCACAATTAAATTAGCGGTTTGGCCCTGATTGCGACAGACAGAGTTACTTTCGAATTTATAATATAGGTATGAATAGTGTTTTGATGTTTTAATGCCATATAATAACTAAAGAACTGTCGTGTTAAACCTAAGTACAGATTCATTTTTTTGATGTAAATCAGGGTAAGTAAGAGAGAACCTGGTGTAAAGACACTCCAATCTCTTCTTTCTTCAATAATTTCGAATTTGAGCTATCGCGACGGTATGAAGCTATTTTATATTAAAAAAAACATTTTGTTTATACGATTTCAGAAGTGTTATGGCGATGGGCTGAGTGTAGTCTCTACAAAATAATACGCAATGCTTTTATTAAATTTTCTCACATCGCTTGACTAATGTCGCCCAGCTGACGCATATCCGAATGAATTACTTTCTCTCTTCACTCGCTTCTGAAAATTTGGGGTCCATTTATATAATATATACAATGTTATTAAATAGAATATGTCCTATTAATGTTGTCAAAACTACGTGTGGCCTATAATTCTATACGGATGCGAGTCTTGGACTATTAAAGAGGATCTTAGAAATCGTATAGTATAGAGTTCCGGAAACGGAAGCCTTTGAAATGTAGTAATTAAAACCGCCGTAGATTTGATTTATTTGGCTAGGGACCGAACTAAGTATGCGAAGTTGACTGCCAACCTTCACTAGTTGGAGAGGCACGTTAAGAAGAAGAAGAATAAGAAGAATAAATGTTGAGGCCAGTCGTGGCGCAGAGGCACAAGCGTGTGGCTGAACGATAGGTTATGAGTTCGATTATCACTCGAGGTAATTAAATATTCAATATTTCCATTATCTTGCTTTGGTATCGAGATGCCTCCAGAATTCGATGGAATATTATTATTTACCACTTAATTATATATATTGTAATTATGCTTTCTATCGAGTCATCATTATTGTCACTGTAATATATGCATGGTATGTATGCGTGCAAAAACAGTGAGCTGTTTTCATGATAAGACACAATAAAATAAAGTGCAAATATGCGTGTTATACGTGCGTGCGAGAAGACGATATCTTTGCGATTGTGTGATAAGTGCTTAGAATATTTTTTTTAATTTATTTATTGAAAAGATTTAGTTAGATATTTAATTAAAAGAATCAGCTTCATTTTGTATGCACACAGTAAAGTACACAGAGTGAATCTAATGTTGACACACTGTGTTCCCCAATTTCCGCCGAATTCTGGAGGCATTTCCTGTTGAGTGGCGGAACTCATCGCCGCGCTTTGCCTCGACACCAGAGCAAACAATTGAAAATATAAATGTAAATAAATATTTCTTTTTTTCGAGTGGGGATCGAACACAACCAGTCGCGTTGACAGTCATCAATAGATTTAGCACATTTCTAATAAATTTTGATCTTATTAAAATATTAATTAAATTGTATTTTGTCATTAGTACATTTTAAATTAGTCAAGAAAAAAATATAATCTAATCTTAATACTAACAATAATTATGGAAATAGTCTGAAATATAAATTAAATTTTTACAAGCTTTTATTTGCACTTGCCGTTTTAGTGTATGTTAAGTCTTGCAAGCTCAATTTGACCTACTTTCCATAGTCCCATTGAACTGAAATTTGGCATATGACGTCAGTTTGATTGAAATGACATATAATCAATATTGTCGGCTATTAAAGCCGCCGCAAGAAAATAGCGGATTATAATTCTTTTACACAAAATTTTAACCCTAAAGGCATGAAATAGGGGTTGAAATACAAACGTATGGATTTTTTTAAATCAGCACCGTTTTTCATAAAATTTGAAGTTCAGACTCTTAAAAATATTTCATGGAACTTTTGTTTCATGGTTTATTAGTACTCGCGGTCCAAATAAGCAAATGAGTCTGCGCGCGTCCGCTACTTATTAGTAAAATAACAAAAAAAATACTTTAAAATAAGTAAAAAATAAACAATTAAGTATGATAATAAATCTATCTAACAAAGCTCTTTTAAAACAAATAATCTAACCAATAAAGCGCTCAATTTAGTTACATCATTGTTCTATTCAATTCGATCATTGGAATAAAGTGGGGACTTAAAAGGCGAACGATTTTGAACATCCACAATAGCAAAACGTTTGTTCTTGTTCACATTAATTAAGAATGTTATTTGCGAGCACTACAGAGTACAGATCGAGCTCTCGGGGCGGCGATTCCACGAAATTCATTAATTAATTTAAACATTCATGCTTAATTATCGAACTCTTCAATTAAAATCGTTTTAAATTTGTTGCTATATTTGTACACTCGTTAAATTTCATACAAGTACGAGTAGGTCTCTCAGGGTATCTACGAGTGTGTTTATAGATCCCCCCCCCCCGATCCCCCTTTTTTCTCGTTATATAATGAATGTGTTATTAATGAGTTCATTATATTTTGGGAGTTAATTTCGTTCTTATTGTACCGTAAATGCTCATTAATTTTTAATTAAGCTTACTTACTGTGTTAATGTTGAAGAAATATTTTAACATGATAATTAATTTTTTAAAGAAAATGTAACAGATATTATTATTTCTTAATATTGAAAAAATTGTACTTAGAATTGTGTTAAGAAAACAATAAGTTATCGAGTTAACTATTTTTAAATAATTACTGGTATATAGTAATGTATTTTTCTTTTTAACCATTATATTATATTACATATCGATCCCCACTCGAGGAAATGAAATATTTATTTAAATGTATATTTCCATTTCTTCGCTCCGGTGTCGCGGCAAAGCGTGGCGTTGAGTTCCGCCACTCAACAGGCCTCCAGAATTCGGCGGAAAAGGGGGAACGGAGTATCTTAACACACAGTTTCCTCTGCTCCCCTTCCCTGCTGTATCACATACAGCGTGAAGCTGATTGTTATTTTTTTTATAATGCTTTATTTACTTACGTTCTCTGTTATAGCTTTTATAATTAATTTTTCTTACTTTTTAATAGTAATTTAAAATTATAAATAATAATTATCATATTGACAGATTTTTCTTGTGTATAAGTGTAGTATAGTTATATAATTGTGTATATTTATCTTTTTTAAATACCGGTCAATTTCCTTCGTGTGTTTTCCATATAACGTGACATTGGCGAAATGAATGAAATTGGCCATATATCAAGAATTCAATTCAAGTGTAGTATAGTACCTTGGTACTAAATATATAAAGTTATTTAGTGAGTATCACAAAAATATCAGTTTTAATTTAATAATGTTAATAAATATTTAAAAATTGTCTATTTATGATATAAATTATATGTTTATTCTATTTATTTAGAATATTATAGGACATTCCAATTTACTGTTGAATGCACATAAGAATATAACATTTCTGCGTTTACTGCGATTCAAAATTATCGCTTCATTGAATCAAAAATTTTTAATGCTGAACTTGTCGTCTTCATCTTAATGATTTTTAAAATCAAATTATGCATTTTATAATAAATTGTGTAGGTTTACATATTATATATTTGCATCATGTTTTTAAGTTTTCTGTAACACAGTGCGTAAAGATCTTTAATAATTGCGTCCTACCAGTTATAACTTAAGGAGAAGAAAGGAGGACTTCCCAATTCTTGGAGTTTATACTACGCTGAAGTGGAATTGGGCCGTCTGTTTAGCTATGGCTGTATTAAAAAAGCTTCTGATAGCGAATGGATGAAAGTAAACCAAGAACTGCATGGTGACTGCTATATTAGAAAGACTTACGTTCAGCTTTGGATTGTAATAGGTTAAATTATATATACATTTATTTAGTATGTGTCATTACATATTTATTTGGACATATATTTGTGTTACATATATGTACATACTATATAAAATATATAAAGCAACAAATAACCAAGAAAATCCATTACACGCTTAATTAGCATCATTTTCTTGATATAATCTTCAATATAAAAGACAATTCAGACATTACTAAGTTGTAAATCTGATATCTACTCAATGTATCCATGTAGAGCCCGATACGTGCTCTTTGGTTTTAAGATAAATCAGGCCAATTTATCAGAAACAGCTATAGCCGTTGTGTGGTATCCTACTATACATGAGGCGGCTCATTCGGAAGATCGGTGGGATTTGCAACCACTTTTTGCATCAGCCGACTGCATGTTAAAACAACTGCATGTTATTAGTAAAATGTTGTTTTTTTAATATTTTCGTATTTCTAGGTACCCTATTACTTTAGCCCACCTATAGCTGGGTAGGCAGAGAGAACATAGTGTTAAGAGTTTAAGATACTCCGTTCCTCACTTTCCGCTGGATTTCAGAGACATTGAGCAGCGCCGCGCTTTATCTAGTTACCAGAGCAAGGAAATTAAAATATTTAATAATACAATATTCTATATAATAATATATAATAATTCACAACCGTCGCAGTTATAGTATCAGGCTGTGCTAATGCGCCTTCTGCCAAGAGAAGCCGTCGTTCTGTTGGCAGAACAATGCTGATTCATTAATGAATATTTTTTTGGAAGAATTTATAAATAATGTCATAAGAAGGCAATAATGAGATATTTGTTATATCTATTAAAACTATAGACACAATTTCTCTCCCATACTGAACCTGTTTAAAACTATTTGCATTCACCACACAATCTAAGTACCTGTAAATATTTACGTATGCATTCACTGAGACGCGTGTTAGTACGCCTGCACGCATTTTTTACCCTTAAGTACATTCATTGAACTGTCATATGTGTGTTAGTTGGTTGATAAACTTAGGCAGAGGGAAACTAGGGTTAAGACACTCCGTACCCCACTTGTGTTTTCACTTCTTCCTCCTGGCATTAATCCCGGCTATTGCCAGGGTCTGCCTTCCTACTCAACCTACTCCACTTTGCACGATCTTTTGCATCCTCGGTGGTTAGACCATTGGCTCTCATGTCCTGCATCACGAAATCCAACCAGCGCTTCCTTGGGCGTCCGGGAGGTCGCGCCCCAGGAACTGGCATAGCAAGGCACTTGCGTCCGACATAGTTCTTAGGCCGGCGCGTAACGTGGCCAAATCATCTCAAGCGACGCTCTTGGAGCTTATCCGCTACGTCACGGACCCCAAGACTACCTCGAATGAATGTGTTGCGTATGCGGTCAGACCGCGTTACGCCGCACATCCACCTCAGCATCTTCATTTCCGTGACGTGAAGCTCCTGAGTGTGCCGAGATAGTGCTGGCCAACATTCGCTGCCGTATAAAAGAACCGGTCGGACGATGCTCTTGTATATCAGCCCCTTGAGCTTGGGCGGTATTCTGCGGTCGCAGACCACACCAGTGACCTCCCGCCATTTGGCCCAGGCAGCGCTTATCCGGCCATGGACATCGTGGTCGATGCCTCCAGACTCGTGCATAACGGATCCAAGGTACCTGAACTTCTCCGACTTAACGGCTGGTTCAGGACCTATAAGGATGGTGCTCGAGTCCCGGTTCCCGCAGGCCATGTACTCTGTCTTCGACACATTTAGTTTAAGGCCGCCGTTCTCAAGCGTACCCTTCCAGAGGTTCACTTTACGCTCCAGCGTCAGTCGGTTCTCGGCAATGAGTGCTATGTCGTCGGCATACATCATCAGCCATGGAGGCTGGTCCTGGATGTGAGCCGAGACAGTATCGAGCACTACATTGAACAAGAACGGACTAAGAGCCGAGCCCTGGTGAACCCCCACTGTAATCGGGAAGGGTCTAGTGTCGCCAACAGCAGTCCTAACCATAGAAGCGGAATCGTGGTACATGCCTCTGATAATCTCAATATAGGCCTCAGGGATCCCTTTGGATCGCAATGCCCACCAGATACACTGACGAGGCACACAGTCAAAGGCCTTCTGCAGATCTAAAAAGGCCACATGCAGAGCTCTCCTTTTTTCCTCCTCCTCCTTTTCCCTGTATTTTTTTCCATCAAAGTTCTGAGGGCGAAAATGGCGTCCATAGTGCCCGAGCCGGGCTGAAATCCATATTGAGACTCAGAGATAGTACACTCTTGGCGGAGCCTGAGGTCGATCATGCGCTCGAAGAGCTTCAAGGTATGACTCATAAGCTGAATGCCCCTATAACTACCACAATCTTGAACACTGCCCCTTCTCTTGTAAACAGGGGTAATAAAGCTAAGCCGCCACTGATGCGGCATCTTACCAGTATTCAAGATATGATTAAAAAGGTCAGTAAGCACACCAAGAGAGCCCAACCATTTCCACGCTTCGATCGGAATGTCGTCAGGTCCCACCGCTTTTCCGTTCTTCATGCGTCGAAGGCAACCCACTTGTGTTTTCACTAATAGGTTATAATTAATTAGATAAGGTTATTTTTAATGTTAATTACAAATGGTATGTGACTGCAAACGATGGTGGTGGGTTCCATTCCCCCTCGAGGGAATTGCTCTATTTTTATGACTCTATACATAAATGGTTACTAGCTTATTTTTGTAAACTTCCGTCTAGTTAATTCTGTAATGGAACCTTAAGCTTCTGTTTCATAACTGGATCAAAATTTACCTAGCCATTTTCTATCGATAAAGGTCAGATCTGAAGGAAGTGTTGGTATAATCTACATTTTACCAGCTTATAGCAAGACTGCTTAACAGCTGAGTAAATAATAATACATAAAATAACTTTCTTGGTTGTATTTATATCTTTAAATTAAAAATGGATTGGTACTGTCGCAAAACTAATTACAGTATTATTTCTAAATAAATACATATATGCACGATAATTTAAATAAAATGAAAATCTTAGCGGACTCTTAATAAGTATAATGCCACTAAGACACTTAGATACTTTTTGTTTATATTCAACTTCACCTCCACAAGGAACCTAGTGCTAAGACACTCTGTTCCTTACTCTCCGCTGAATTTTCAAACTTTTTATTCATAAAATTATATTATAAAACGGCACCCATTTCAAACAAAATCAAAATAAAACGCCTCACGTTCTATCACAATTGCTATAGCTCCTGCAAGTAGTTAAAGTTCAAAGCGGCTTACAAACGGAAGCCCCTAGACAACACTCGCTAATTCGCTTTGATGTGATCCCCCCCCCCCCTCCCTCAAAAACTCAACGAAAAAATGAGTTTGAAAAGTTTTAACTCGATTTGCTAAAATATAATTAAATGTTCGTAACATTTTTAAATACATTGTGCTGCGCTTCAGAGATTATTTGAAAAGGTTGACGGTTGACGGTAGACGGTAGGTGAAACTTTGAAGAACCTAACGTGAGGTCTTATACGGCTTTTGTTTGTGTAATACGTTTTTAATTGCATATTTCTAACAAACTGGTACATGTGAGGCAATTATTTACTAACTTGCTTTACGGTTTCAACTTACAATTATGAGTATTGTGAGGTATTGTGAGGTGTAATGAGTGCAGCGTTAAGTTCCGCCACTCAACACGCAATGCTTTCAAAATTCAGCAAAAAGTGGTGAGTGGATTGTCTTAACACTAGGTTCCCTCTGCCTACCCTGCTGCGTGCGGGATACAGCGTGAAGTTGATTTTTTTTTTAGAATTACTGCTAATTTGAAATTTATACAATATTTTTATTTTCATTTTTCACTTATTTGTTATTAAATAAAAATTTAATTGAATTATAATTTTATATTTAAAAATAACTTAAAAATTATAATTCTATGAGCATTTATAATTGTTATGGACTACAAAGATTCCTCCAATTTACTTTGTGAGCCGTCAGTCTAAGCGTGTTAGTTATATAGCCGCAAGACATTTTAGTATAAAGGGCAAATTCACTTTGATGATGTTCATTATCTTTATTAATTTTTACTTTCAGTTGCTCTAGTAGCGCCTCCGGGTATTAATAATGATGTAGTAGTAAGAAGAAAAAGTAAATTATATTTGCAATTTTTTTTTCTATTTGCCCCAAGATTAAGGGTTTTTGCCTTAATTTGTCTAATATCACATATTCGAATTCCCGCACAGTCGAATTTTTTCCATTAAATCCGACTGATTAGATTCTCAGCTTTTATACAATAAAAAGAGTGTTTTAAAAATCCAGTTTTAGTAGTCTTAGTACTTTAGTTAGTACTTAGTACTCTAGTCTACTTTAGTAGTTATGAGGACTTATTATTCAAATCGAATCCACAAATGTCGACATTGGGACTCAAGGCAATTTATGATTACTTGTTAATATTTTCATTTCACCGTTCTGACACCAGGGCAGAAGGTGTTGAGTTTCGCCACTGAACACAAAACGCCCCGAAAAATTGGGCAGAAAGTAGGGAACGGAGTGTCTTAACACTAGGTTCCCTCTGTCTATCCTGTGGTATGCGGAATACAGCGTAAAGCTAATCAAAAAAAAATCTAGTTAAAATAAACATATTACAATAAAAAAGTGTAAGAAAATATAAATAGTTTGTACTATGAAATGAATGAAAATATATATAATATTTAAAAAAATGGATTATAAAATATTTTTTTATATTATTTAAATATTATTTTCTATTGCACAAACATAACATAATATCATTAGATGAAATGAGTGCATATTTGCTAATGAGTATTAGTAATGAATAGAATGTATGAGTTACAACTAGCTTGGGGTAGAACAGGGATAAATGGCATACTCTCTGGAATACCTTCTAGATTCAAAAATATTATTTTTATAACGCGTAAGCCAGGCCTAAAGGAACGTGATGATAACAATTTTTTTTTAATTGAATTGCAAGAAGAAGATATTTTCTCGACTCAATATGGTAAAATTGTATGTTAGAAGTAATATAGGGGAATTGTGCTTAAGATGATATACTTCTTCTTTCAAGATAAATATTTCAAATAAATAAAGTCATGTCAGAATAGCATATTGCGTATACTATTATATATTTCATAATCAACGAATTTATTTTAGTTTCAGTACAATCATCTTTGAAACATCATAAAAACAAAGAAAAATTGCACTTAGGTCGACCAGTGTAAGACGACATATCTACAGGGTAAAATGACATACTTAGTATGTGGCACAAAAATTCCATCATTATTTGGCTTTTAAACAGTATTAATACCAGATTCATACATGTTGCAAATTCTATGAGGTTGGATTCCGTTATCAGTCACTTCCTTTTCCAAAAGAGAAATAAGCTTCGTCACTTGCGGCTATCGAATGCCCTTGCTCTAGCAGCCTTATCCATGTCTTCTTGTAACCAATTTTTTCGCGTTGATATTCGTTTGTAATTGCCAGGCATTTTGTAGGTAAAATAAAAAAATACATCGATTCTATTTATAAGGATAAGATAGTATGCCATCTTATACTCACGTTTTGTATTACTTAATAGATATATGAATTTAATTTTAACCGTTGTGACGAAAGGTCTTTTCACCATCAAGCAAAAGCGAAAGAAAAATTTTTTGCAATTGAAAATAACGAAAACATGAATTACTTGCCGATCTGCATTCACTTTCAGCCATACTGAATTTAAGCACTAGCTGCATCTACAGACACTCTAAACGTCACAAGATCGCACTTAGCGCAAATATTTACATCAATATTGGTAGTGTGTCATCTTATCACAGTATTGTTGATTCGATTTCCAATCGAGGTAGGAAAATATACGTTATAAGTAAAAAAAAATTGGCCAGTGCAACAAATTGTACGACAACAACGTATTTGAAGTTTTTATCCCATTGGGATTTCTATCCCGATTTTACCCATAGTTTTTATATAACATCATATAACTTTTGTTCCGTAGCTTAATTAAGAGCTCTTATTATAGATGGCTGAAAATAAAATATAAATAATATTTTTATATAGTCATAAAAATAAATTCATTTAAAATTATAAAGCTGTTTTTATCTCGCATGTTGCAGGGTAGGCCAAGAGAACCTAGTGTTAACACACGGTATTCTCCACTTTGCTCCCAAACTTAAAGACAGTTATGAATTGAGCGGTGTAACTCAACGCCGTGCTTTATCATGTCATCAGAGGAGACCGGAAAATTATTTCTCCGATTTTGATTTCTGTCAGACGCTGGACCACAAAATATATTGACGGTGTCTACAAAATATATTGATTGTAAAAATATCTAAATAATAATTAGGTACCTTACAATTGCTATGCATACTATAAATGTATAGGATTACTTAATACTTATTACCCTTTCAGCATATTGCTTTGAAGGCCGGTTACATGCTTTCATAACGTAGATTGAAAGCGATACAAAGCGACCACAAGAACGCTTTGTGGCTCATATTTTATTTTTGTCCTTTGTTCGACCCTAGCGAATAGTTCGCTGAGCTTCTTGTTCATCAACAGATATTCTGGTGGTTAGAGAACAACTAATGAATTTAATCGGCTTTGATATTCAAATTTATGCGAAATTATTTGTTTTTTCGCTTTTTTATCAGACCAAGAATAATATTTAAAAATATTTTTAGTTTTTTCTTCCAGCACGGATATGTACCAAGTGCTGGATCAGGTCTGGCTGGTGTAAAAATGTTCTAACTGTTCTACATGTATTTAAGAGAGCCGCTATTTGAAGAGTCAATTAAATAAATTTAGGTAAATTAAGAACATTTAAAGGCCATGTTTTTATTATTGTCTTTTTGGTTACTTTTATTAAGTAATTGTTTCTTATTAGAATATTTGTTACATTTAAATTTATATTCTCCTTTGAATCACTATGATGCTACATTTCTTCTAACACTATAAAATAATTATCTGCGACGTAAGTACATAATTATTTTTACTATTGTAGAAACTCCGTAAAATAATAAAATAAATAAAAATAGTTGCAACTAGTAACAATGATAGTAACTTGCTTGTCCACTCGCAATTAGCTTAATAAACTTATAAGATGTAATTACAAGACTGGAATGAGCCTCTGTATGCAAATACTCGGTTACTTGTATTGTTCTACGACAACTCAATTACTGTAAGAAACACCAATTAGCCTCTTTATAGTGTTTGTAATTTAAAATAGAGAATATACTTTTTTTTCAGGTTCACTCTGTATTCCGCATGTTGTGGGGTAAGCAGAGGTAGCTTAGTGTTCCGACACTCGCAACTCAACGCCGAGCTTAGCCGCAAACCCAAACCACCCAGCGAAAAAGTGAAAATATTAAATATTTTATTGCCTCGAATGTATGCGTCAGGCATTAAATGAGATCACTCACTCGGAGTAATATTTACTTTGTTATATTAAAAAAATACTAGTATTTAATTAAAACACATCGCCTTTAGAATTATAGTGGCCTAATAAAAAAAATCATGATTTTGAGAAAAAGAATAAATAGATTAACAATTAATTTAAAAAGCATTTACTATTTGTATCATATAAAATTATTTTGTACGCCTAATTTATGTACGAAAACGTAATCGTACACATATTTATTTGACTTTTCCTAAAATTGGATATTTTTAAAAGGCTATAATTCTATAGGCGATATATTTTTTTATGAAATAATTAGTTTGTCATAATAAATATTTATAAAATCTTTTGGAATTCGTAACTCAAACTTAAAAACCTCTTGTGGTCTTCAAAATGTAATTTCAGTTGTCAAATGTATATTACAGCAAGAAATATAAATTTTGCACTCAGCTCACCTGAACTAAGGACTTAATGGAAAGCTAACTTGAAAGTTGAACACTTGAGGAAAAGCTGGTGTGATGATATACATATATTTAAACGTACTTGTGTAGTTGCTACTTAATATAAAAGTGGGTGACGTTTTAAATAAGTATTTTACAACGCTTCAGTACTTGTGAAATGGAAATTGTTTATTGTATATTTCGTCTAATAATCTGGGGCTTATAGTTTTTTTTCTGACTGACTGACTTAAATAATGATATTTTAGTTTTAGTTTGATTTTAGATTAGTGGAAGTAAATATATATTTTTTTTATTTGGCTTTGATAGTTTGGAAATTGGATTTGTGTTTTGATATACGGAATCCTAACAGTACAAAATGAGAGTAAATAGAGTAGGTAAATACAAAATTTTATAAAGCAAACCATTTTTTATTAAAATTACTTCATGCTTTACATAAAAACTTATTATTAAACATTATTTAATCATAATGATTAAAGTTAAATAAGGTACATATCTCACTTTGATAAGTATCGCGTAATAATCGATAGTCAACCAAATGTCTCCAATAATCCAAATATAAGAATATTTTCGATTTGTAATAAATTTTATAACACGTAAACGAAATGTGTTGCCATTGCCAATAACGACACAACTGGGCCATATTGAAAGAACATGCTGCCACCTGCTCTGTTAATATCGTTGCAAATAAGTATCTGGAAAGAGCTACATTTTTTTAGCAGCATTGTAGACAGAGATAATCTAGTATTAAGACACTCCGTTCCCAATTTTCAAGCGAATTCTGAAGGCATTATTTGTTGGATGGCCGAAATCTACACCTCGCTTTGCCTCGAAAAGAGGAAAATTTTATTATAATAAAAATTTCATTTCCTATAGTAGGAATCGAATCTACAACCTGTCGTCTTTATAGACACACTTTGTGCTCCTGCGCCACGAGGTACCAACCTACGATTATCCAAGGTAAGTATCTTGGAAAAAGCAATTCTCTTTTTCTTTTTCTTAAAGAATTATTTAAACTTAATTCCCTCACTATCCATATATTGCAATAACATAAGTTACCACTGAGCGCGGTTTTATATTTTTATATAAATTAAACATTGCTTCTTAATAAGTATTGAATGGTTTCTTGTATCTAAGATATCGATCTGACAATGTCCAATGTCCATTTGTTGAATATGAGTATAAATATTTAATGATTTTATTTACACAAGCTTTAGCCATGTCAAAACTGTAATTGAAATTCTCGTTAGTTATAGAAAATTGGATATATAAAAACCTGTCTTTATAAATAAAAGATATGTTATTGTAAAATTGATGAAGTGAATTTAATATTAGATTTTTATTAGTTAATTCGACGCTGGCGTCGCGGCGCAGGGCCGTTGGCAAGCCGTAAGGGGGCAGGTGTTGGTTCGATTCCCAATCAGGGAGTGGAATATTTCACTGTGGCAACAAGTCTCAATGCATTAGAATTCGGCGGAAAGTGAGGATAGAAGTATCTTAAGGGAGAACGTAGTGTCTTAATACTAGCTTGCCACGGTCCTACTGTCTATACTGCTATTTTAAGATACAGGGGTGAACCTAGTACAAATAATCCCTTTTATGTTCACATGAAGACGTTGATTGCAAGTTATAATTAAATAATAAATAAAAAAACTTACTTGCTTAAATATTAAATCAAATAAAAAAAAATGGTAGTTAATAATAAAGAACATTTGTTCAAGCCCTATTAAATAGTTTCTCTACAATTGTTATCTATTGCTTCGCCTATCCGACGTTTTATACAAATAAAGGCAATATACAAATTATACATAATTTTCAGAGATTAATAGTAATACAAAGTTAATACGTTATTTAGTGTAACGTTATAATTTATTGTATATTGTGGAACACAAGTTTGTGAGCTGCGGTGAGCCACTGATGTATTTACGAGGCGACTCGTCGTGTCATTCCTCATCCGTGAAATTTAATCGCCAATATGACACTGTAATTAATGAATGTTCCATTTGACCTATATTAAAACGTTAAATTTAACGTTAAAACTGTTATTTGTACGAAATGAAGTTTTTAATTTGGATTGTCGCGCTAGAACAGCCCTTGTTGGCAATCGTTAAAGAGTTGAAAGGTCGATTTGTGCTGCAATTGCTGCATGCGAATTAAGTAATTGTGGAATTTGAGTATGATATTTTAAAATTTTTTAGACAACTTTGCTGTTAATTATGTTTAGCTTTACACTGTATCCCGCATGGACAGAATAGGCAGACGTACCTAGTGCTATGACACTCCATTCCCGATGAATTCTGGAGGCATTGCATCTAGAGGGATTAGAATCCACGACTTGTCCTATGTACAATAACATATTAGATATTAATATAGTGTAGGTTTGCTTATAAATATATTTTTTATTATTAACCATTATTTTAGAAGAATAACCAATTAAAAGAGCTTCAGGCAAGGATAAAGAGAAGTATTTATACGTCGTAAAACATTAATTTCCCTAACAATACAGCTTTTACTCATAAAACTTTCTCATGACCGCGGTAAAATTCCACCAGGTGTGGCTACGTCGTTGTGGTGTCAGACTGTCCGAAGTATAAGCTGAAGCGTTAGTTTAAGATATGAACTTAAAAAGAAAAAAAAGAAAGAAAGAAAGAAAGAAAAGAAAGTTTAAGATACGAAAGTGCCTAATACATAAAATGTATGACGATGATGATGAAATAGTAGTTTTGAGTCCAATTTTAATCATAATATGACTAAAATTGGACTCAAAACAATCATGTTTGGACATCGTTGTCGTAGTAAATGCGACGTTTGTAGAACGATTCCCACTCGAGGAAATTAAAGTAGACGATTGTTGTAGGGTCATAAAGAAAATAGAGTATAAAATATATATATATATAAATATATATATCAATGATTTTTTTAAAAACATTTATATTAAACAATTTACGTACGACAAGACAAATAATAACGCAATTTTCTTATAAATAACTACTCGTACCACACGCCGTCTCCCTTGCGGTCCAGTTTACAGTAGTCCTTTGTTTGAAAGCATCGCCCGTGGGCTGTCATCAACCGTTAAACGCTGTCCGGTGGAACGAGAGCCGTAGCTTTGTTAATTTCATGGCGGCTTGCATTTGTCCTTAGGCGAGACCTTGTTACCAATTTATTTAACAACGTTTATAAAAAGTAGGAAGTTTGTTGATTGAACCCAAATGTGATTGATGGTAGCGAATTCGATTTTTTTTGTTGCAATATTGATATGGGTAAATAATGTAAGCTTGAGAGAGTGTAAGCAGAACTGTAAGCCTCGCGGAGTAGCCAGAGAGAAGAAGCGTCAAGCGATTTCCCTTCGTCCACTGTCATTAACTTCCAAGTTCTCCGGGAGGTTTTCATGCTTTGTACGACACCTTTCAGTATCATCGATACTGTGTCCTCGAAGTTAAACAGAGGTGTCCCACTGCCTGTTTTACCACTCACTTTTGTGAGTCCAGAAAAGACTACTAATTATTTTTAAAGTTCATTTTCTTTTCGTAACTTATATCCCAAAAGTTTTAATTCACCAAAGAAAGTCAGCAACGTCGAATCTAATTCGACCGAGTATAAGAAAATTCTATTTATATTTATAGATTCAAAATATTTTTTTATACAAAATTATGCTTTAGTTAATAATAAAATTACAATCCAACTCATAAATATTAACAATATATTATATATGTAGATTATATCCAAAAAATAAATAGAAAATCCAAATTTTTCACAAAACATAATAAAAATTAGAAGTAAGCATTCACAAATAATTCCCATAAAATAAATAAAAACTTACTTTAATTTTATTAGCGAGTCACCGCTAGATTTGCACATACACAGATTCCTTTCAAGCGAATTGGCAAGAAACGACCTTCATTCATTGATACTGCCAAATCGGGCGAATTATCTGGATTTTTGCGTTAAAATGGTAGAAAAACAGTGGGACTCACGAGAAAACGGCTCATTTAGAAATTGGTATTGGAAGCAGGGCTGGTGCACACAAATTAATTTATAATATATGAAAAAAATAATTATTCATGTCATAAAATTATATTTTGTTCAATTTTCATACTTTGTAACACCGCATCTCTCTCTCTTTTATAGATTAAGCTTAACTGAAAAACTATTTCATAAAAAATCCTAACTCTACCAAAATACACGATACAAAACTGAAAAAGCGAAAAAAAATATCCACGTACTAAATCCAACAAACTAACTCTGTTGTAGTCCAATTACACGACGAATATTTTTTTTCTAAATACGTGTTATTTGGATTAGACTTTTTGAACAAAGCTTTAAATAATTATTGAAATATTTATTAATCTTATAGAAACTAAATTTTGTTCCAACCCTAGGTTATAAGTGGTCGTACTTTATTCGCTTCATTAAGTAAAAAGTATGCTGATGTTACGTTAGAGGAAAACAAGTAATTAATTAGTTAAAGTAATTGGAAGCAAGTATCATAAGGCTATCATATTTTCCTTTAGATATAAAATTCTAATGGATACCTACTTTTAAATATGCTTGACGTCTAAAGTCACTTAAAGTAATTATTTATAAGAATTATGTTGTCATATTAATGAATATATTAACATTTTCTTACTTCTAAGAAAGTGCGACGAAAACGTTATAGAAATCACTATTTAGCTGAATTTTAAACAAGTAGGTTATTTAAATAGGTTTAAAAATTCTGACAAAAAACTAAGAGATTACAGAATACACAATAATTTTGTTTCCTCATCTCATACTCGAAAATGGAGAACACATTGACTTATCAATAATTTATCTTGGCCTAAGCTTCACAATGGCGGTTGATCTGTATTTCTTTTTACTTTCACGCTTTATCCTTCATAAAGCCACCAAAAAGGGAGGTAAAGAGAATCTAGGGTTAGTTTGTTGTACATTTTGCCCGAATTCGAGTCTTTATCTTACCAGATAAATATCAATATAAATCTTCGAGCCTCAATGGCCTACATAACAAATTAAAAAAATAATGAAAGTACCACAAAATCAATTTCTATCGATAATAATATCTGGAATTTCACAAATAAAACTAGTAACTTTTAGATTTGATTTGAAACAAAAAAAAGCGTAACAGCTTTGGGAAAACTTTTAACGACCAACGGACGTGCCATTGGAAAACTCTCGTCATCACTTTCGTTGTCCCCGTTGATTGAATCCCTTTTTCATGAGAAACAAGTAAATGACCTTAATTTATTATAACTTATTTACGGAACTAGCGTAATAAATATGTTATAGGGTATTGTAGCTTCATGTCGTATCCAGCACTCAGCAGTGAAGGCACAGTGAAGCTAGTGTTAAGACACTGCGTTTCCCATTTGTCGCTGATTTATGGAGTGCGTGTTTTGAGTGGCGAAACTAAACGTCCCAAAATCCCAATTTTCATTATTCTCCCGTTCTCATGAAACTTGAAATGTTTCTAATATGGGTAGAATACGGAGGAGGGCTCTTACGCAATTGTAAAATGTAAATTAATAAAGACAAATGAAGAAAATTGTTATATTGAATTGCACGTCTTAACAATAGTTTATGATCTACTCTTCGAATACTCTTCTCATGCCTTCATCGCTTAATGTTTTTTTTTTCAAGGCAGACGAGTGTTCGGGTCACCTGAAGGAAGTGATCACCGCTGTCCACTACTCCGTGCAACGCCAGAGGAGCTACAGATACGCTAATCTCAGAAACGTCTTGTTAGATTTAAATGCATTTTCTACTATTATATTTTGGAAAATTTTCCGTAATATTTAGTGTTTGTTTTATTTAAATCGGTTCATAAATAAAAAAGTCAAATTAATATAGTTTACATAACAGGGTAGGCAGAGGGAACCTGGGAACCTAGTATTTAATGAATATTAACATTCTAGCTAATAGTATTGGAACCTACAGTCATCGAGTTCAGTCAGGCACGCCGAAACTACTTAACGAAATCCATATTAAACAATAGATCGAATTTTACGGTAGAATCGATTCTCCTTACTTCACTTCAATAACTTCAACCCTACCACGACTAATATATCAAATGCATATCATGTTTTACGTAAAATATTAATTAACGTAACGCTTGCGTGAATACAATTCGTTACGAAAGTACCTACAGCCTAAAACAGATGTCGCGAAATTTTACATTACCTTTGCAGCTGAGAAATTTTCGTTTTAAATTCTCATTCCCTTAACAAAATGTAAACAGAAACTGAAGGCGGGACTTGGTTCGCGCTACGCTTATATAATTGAAATTTTGTACAACGCTATACCTACCCTACTGCTATCTGTCCCCATTATTTATGTTTTCACGAGAATATTCTAATTAATTTCGCCTTTATTATTGCAATTACTGCGTATATTTGCTTTTATAGTAGGTGCATGGCTGATGGAGCCCACCGCACACCAAATAGAGTTTTGCTGACAATTAATTTACTTTTGCTTTTGCTTTTTAATTAAGTTTAAAATAACTAGATAAATATCATAATTTGGCTTTAGGTTGAGTTAATTTGTAATTATATAAAGTAGGTGTGTAATTAAACTAACTAAAAATATTTTTTTGTAATATTGCTTAATGATTTTTTAATAAAAAAACCCTGAAACCAGCATGGGCACAAATGTTTGCACTGGTTGCGGGTTCCATCCCCAGTCGAGGAAATAAAAAAAAAGTCTATTTTAATAACATATTGTAGTTGTAAACTATAATTTGCTATAAATATAATAAAAACAAGCAAATCGATAAAATAATATAATGATAAAAAACGAAAAATAAAATAATGATAATATTTGTGTGGATATTTCCACACAAATATTATCATAACGAAAAATATAATAAAGAAATAACGACCCACATGATAAAACGAAAGATCATTAATGTTCCTTTGTAGTGTAATTAGATTGGAAATCATTTGTTTTTGCTCGCAAATGCTAGCAGAGCCTCACGCTATATAATGCCAAAATTGCTCAATTTCCTGACCCAAGTTTCGACTTCGCTTAACGTCTTAATGAAGGCTAACTTTGCTTAACCTATTTGCTTTTTGTCTTCGGATGAAATAATTATTTTTTATGAAACAAAAGATTTCTCGTTTTCGTTCGGAGACAATGGTTGTTGGCAATGTCTAATTTTATATATTAAATGTTTAAATTTGATATAATTAATATGTATGTCTTATCAAGCTTTAAGAAAAATAATATATATATTTTTTTAAATACTTGTAATTGTATTAGTTTTTACCTTTGATTAATTATGCAGTGTGTAGTTGGTCGAAGCCTAAATAGGACTATGATAAAAATTACATTAATGTATACATAGTATTGTATTTTATATTTCAATGAGAGCGTACTGGCAACAATAAATGTAACTACCATACTAAAAACAGACTTTAGTATAATACTTATTTAGAAAACGTGTAAAAAATTGAACGTACCGGGAATCGAACCCGCGCCTCCTGGAAATCAACCAGGCGCTCTGACCACTAAGCCATACGTTCAGAACATATTTGAGTTCGAGTTCCGCTACGTTCTTATTTTTATACGTTTTCTAAATACGTATTTTTCTTTTCTAAGTGTGGAATGACACTTGAAAATGTTAAAAACTTAAGTATAATTAGAAGTTCTCTACCTTTGAAGCGAACTACAAGTAATTCTTTGTAGACCAAAGGCTAGTTATTAACAAGAGAAGTAAAGGAAAATTGAAATAAAAAATAAAGGTGATCCAGGTTGATCTCAACTTAAAGTAGATTAAAGTTAACCACTCAAAGTTAACTAGGCTAAGCTCCGGTAGTGGATGAATGCAAAACTTTTTTGCTTTTCTTCCATGCCGGGCTTTACTAAGTCTATTAAATATTACGCCCACTGCAAGTGGAAAAATATTCGATTGGATAAGTTTTTACGCCAAGGGACTTAAAGAGGTAAGTGGATATTAATTTGTTTCAATTCTTTTATCGTATAATCTCTTCCTATTAAATAGCTTGTTTTATTAGATACTGTAACGCCGGGCTTCGCTCCGTTGATTTTCCGTCTGAAGCGTTTCAAATATTTTTCTTAAATATAAAATTTTATTAATCGACGTCTCTCGTTTTATAAATATACATAATATATAAAGACATAAATATAATATTTTAAATTAGCTATTTCCTTTTTTGAGTTATATTATTATATACTAGTACGGGTACGAGCTTACACCGTGGCTTCGCCTGCTTGAACTTATACGAATTATTTAATATTTTTTAAGTGTTGAGTTTCTCCTTTTGGGGTACGGAACCTTAAAAACAATTTTCGCAAGCATAAACATTGTATAGTAGATACATCGCAGAAATTCACTTTTTTTTCATTAAAATTTTCTTCTGATTCACTAAAATTTCTAGAAAATTCGACTCATGTTTTGGCATGCATGGACCTCGTTAGCGCACACTTGGAGTCCAATTATGAACTAAGTTCGTGGATGCGCTTGAGGAGTCAATTAAATGTTCACATAAGATTATTATAAAACAGTCATGAGAGCGACTGATTGTGGGTTCGGTCTCCACTCGAGGAAATGAAATATTACATTCTTAGCATATATTTTAAAAAATCTTTAGGATAACAAATATGATATTAAAATAAGACTTTTGCAAGTCTTATTCTTTATACAGTACTCATAATAACAAAATATCCTACAAACAAAATATATTTCTATAAATATATGGCGTAAACATAAAAATAAGGTTAAGTTTGGAAAACAAAACTAGAATAAAAAAATGATTGATGAAGATCTAAAAAAAAGCTTTTAAATAATTCATGTACATTATCAACGAAATTTATTATAAAATACCCATTTAGTTAATTGAATTGTATATAATATATTACAATTTTCATTTCAACATACTGCTGTTGAATGACGTTAAAATTAATCGACGTAACGTTTTGGAATTCTATTAAGAGTAATGAGATAAACAACAGTGCAGGACGCTTAAGCTCGTTTAAAACTGAACATCCTTTATATTTAGGTTTAAGCTATAAGCTTATTTTCGGGTATTTTATAAATTTTTTAGTATATTGTGAATCACTCTATAAACTGGCTACTATATAATGTTTACTCAAGTATTAATTAGACAAGTATAGAAATACTATAATATAAAAGAATAGAAATTCTTTTATATTTATTTATATTATTCATATAGATATAATGCTACTGGATATGACAATACACCATTGAATTTAATTTCGTGAAATCGTATCGACCTAAAACAGAATATTTATTGAGGTATATATAGGTGGAAAGTTTTAAAATATATTTATAAATATTGTCATTTTTTCCTTGGAATAAATGCGGTATTAGGGTAGTAGTACACTTATATCTTATACATTTACGTTCTACATATATATAGATTTTTTATCTTAATGAAACTTATGAACTGAGAAAATCTTCCAAAATATAGGAGCTATAAGATAATTATCTGCGTTAATGTTAACCTAAGTAAAATAAATGAATAAAAAAATGTTGAATATAATTAAATTCCAAATCAATTAATCTAGTAAAAAATTATGAATTTTAACAAGTACACTCTTGTAACTTGGACGCGATGAAAATTTTGATCCTTTTCATAAGAGATACGTGTCGCGAACAAGCATGTTGGGACTTAAGTTGTTGCATAATACTCTTAGTTATACACACGCCATTTTGATTAGAAGGATAAATCCTGTTATATTATACAGCTTTACTTTAAATGAAGCATTTGTATGGAATAGCGTTGGAATTTCCTTAAGAAATTACTTTATTATAAGAAACGATCTATATAATAATATGTCAAAGTGCTAATAGGCCAGTTTGGCGCAAGCACGACAAGTTATAGGTTCGCTTCCCATTCGAGGAAATTAAATATTGAACGTTTTCCATTTCCTCGGGAATTTTATAAAATTGTGCGGTGAAACTCATTTTTTGCTTATTTGCTTATTAAAAAAAGCTTTTGATGGAGAAAAAGGCAAACACATTTCCTATTAGGTCAAAACAGTATTAAAAGTACCTAATAAAAAGTAAGTAATTAATATTTAAAAAATTTAATGTATAATTTTAATAATTAAAGTAAGTACAAAATGTTAATGTAACTCAAAAAGGAATGAAAAGGAGAAATAATATTTACATATGAATGAAATCAACGCTAACTACTGTGTTATTCAGTGAGCTCGCAACTCTGTGAAAACATGCATGTGCTGTGCGGAAATAACACAAGTAAAAAATATACTACTAGGTACTATTTGTATTCAAAATATTTTAATAAATAACTTGATACTTTTATTATAATTAAAAATACATTATGTAGAACTTTATAACGTTTAAAAAATAAACAGCTTTGTTCTAAGACACTTATTAGTTCATTTTCGGTTGAAATTTCGAGACACTACGTTGAGACCTATCGCTGGGAAAAAATAAAATAATTTAATAAATAGTTTCCTCGAACGGGGTTTGAACCCTTAACCATCAGGTTTACAGTAAGAGGATGTTCCGTTGTGCCACTGCGACCTTAATTCATTTTCTAAAACTCTTGATATATATAAATTTTATATAAGTATACTTCTGAGCCTTTTTACAACGTCTTATAAAATGTATTAAAATAAATTGGCTTGAGAGCCAAATTCTACACAATTTTATTATGATTACTTTTTCAAGAATTTTAAAATAATATATTTATTCAGCTATACAGCTGTTTTCTGCAGGATCAGCAGAGGGAGCCTAGTGTTAAGATACTCCGCTCCCCATTTTCCATCGAATTCTGGAGGTATAGCGTGGTGAGTGACGAAACTTAATGCCGCGATTTTGCCTCGACACCAAAGCAAAGAACGGAAAATAAGAAACATTTAATTTCCTCGCATAAAAAAAAAATTGAGTTATTGATGCGAGACCCAAAAAAAAATCAAGGAATTATTTTCATCTTAAATAAAAATAAGTATAATTGTCCACATCGAATAAGTATAAAAGTATTTATAGCCTCCATTTATACAATTATAGGTACCGTCTGAAAGTCTATGGCCGATTATTTGCCGATTGAGACGACAATCATTAATTCAACACAATTTGCATATGAGCCATATTGAATTGAGACTAGCGACGTCCGTCGTGATGGGATAAAATAAGCTGCAGCAGAAGCAGCAAAGTAGCTTGCTGGAAGTGTATAATATTTTTTTTAGCTGGGTTAGTTGGAAGCTAGTGTTAGAACACTCCGTTCCGTGGAATTTTCAAGAGTTTTTTTTGGTCTTAATATTAAACAATATTTTATTTTGTTACAGGAAATTTATATTTGTATTATTTATTTTTGGTCTATGCTTTTATAGGTTAGTTAGTATGTCTATGTCTATGTCACATTTTAAAATTTATGTGTAACTTTTTGGATTTTTCCTTTATTTATGTATTATTAGTTCTCACTTTGTACCAAATTTTATAACTGTAGATGCTATTCCAATATCTTCTTATTTATTCCAAGAAGTACCCTATAGGTTCAGATTTCGTCGCGAATTTTGATACAAAAAGCTGCAATAAGGTTACAAAGGTTGCGAGGGTTCTTATGATTGTACGGTTCAGTCTTGACTTTTTCTGCGTTCCTAGGGACCGTAGACTTAAATATTTGATATTAATTTCAGAATGATACACCCACATGATCTCGAGATAACTGCTCTTCACAGACGGACAGACGGATAACAAGGTGGTCGTATAAGGATTCCACAATTTCCCTCCACAAAATAATTAAGTAGTTAAATTTATTATTATTACGGTTTTTAGCGTGAAGCGTCTCACGCTGTATCCCGCACACCTCAGGGTAGGCAGAGGAGTCTGGAAACCTAATTTTAAGAGATTCTGTATTTCTGTCTACCCTGCTACACGTGGAATACAGTGTGACGCTGAAAAAGCAATGTAAAATGTTGGTATAAGTATGTATAATATAGGTGGCTCTTCCAGATTCATTCTATTGATTCAAATTTGCAATTCCGCAATTTACTCTCAGAGGATAAAGCGGCCGCGCTTTAGTTTAGTCTATATTAGTATATATAGTCTTTCCTCCGATTAAACGCCATCTTTATGAGTTACAATTATTACTTTAGAAAAATGTTTAATTAATTTGGCATTGAATTGAAATAAAAATATTGTCCCTTTGTGGCGCCTTTAACAAGTATACAATTGACATTTGAAATCTTTACGTACTACGAAAAAAAAAATAAGTGACTGTAAAAATTATACGTATCACTAAATCTTAATTTGATGTCCAGGAATATTTAGAGACATATTGCAGGGTAGGCATAAAGACTAGTCTAGTGTTAAGGCACTCCGTTCACCACTTTCCCACGAATTCTGGAGTTCTGTATGGAGAAACTCAACGGCGCGCTATCTCTAGACACCAGAGAGAAGAAATATTGAACTTTTTATGATATTTGATTTCCTCGAGTGGGAATCGCATATACAACCTGTCGCGTTTACAGACACAACCTTAATCCCCTACGCCACGAATGACCTCTTTTAAAATTTATATTTACAAGTATTACTTTGTAAAATAAACGCTATGCATAAATTAATTCATTTTAAATATAACATCAAAGTTATTATGAAGAAAATACATTAATACATTTTCATAATTTAAATGAACGCTGTAAATGTAAATTTGTTTTTTAAGCAATCTGTCTGACTTCTAAATTTTCAGGAGAAAGACATTTAGTTAGAATAAATAATATTTTAACTTTTTAGTTTTGTAACTAGAAAATGTTTTATATTTAAATGACAAATTCGAATAGTTACTATTTGCATAAAAGATTTCACTTCCGTTCAATATTGAAGGAAGGTAAAAAAGTGAAATTTTCATATTTTTCTTTCAGATATTTAGAAATAAAATTAATTTGCATCTATTATTTTAATGCATTTATTAATAAATAATTCTATTCTATGATGAATTTTACTTGGTTTATATACTACCAACATTATAATTTTCACTCTGGTCATATATAATATTTTGTGGTTTAGACCGCGGTCGTTACCGATCTGCGGCTACTGTTAAGATATATGTATATATATTTAGTAAATAACTTTAATATTACGATTATAACATATTTCTATGATATTGGGATAATTTTGATGAGACAAACCACTAATATACTATAGACGATAGAGAGATAGAGAAAGAGAGACTTTAATTTAGAGCAAAGAGGAACCATAAACAGGAGAAAAGAAGAACATCTGATATTAAATACTGATAAATTCAAATCTTCAACTTCCATTTCAGTCCAGTTCCTTTATAAAAGCGTTTCGAGCGTGCCAGTTGAGCACAAAATCAATATACCAATGTCACATTGTATGGAGAACACTTCAAGTTCTAGACAAATTATATAAATAAAACATATTATTATCCTTAAGAGTGCCAAGATGACGTCAAAGTATCCCAGTACCACCACTTCTGGAGGCATCAGCTCTATAAAACATTGATTGTGAGCTGCATAAAAATCAAAATAATATATTTCAAGTACCTATCACACTACTGATATAATGTTATAATTTTTTTTTTGTGGAAAAAGGACAAGGCAAACGAGCGTTCGGGTCACCTGATGGTGATCACCGCCGCCCACGACCCCGTGCAGCACCAGAGGAGCTACAGGTGAGTTGCCAGTGAGGTGGAGATAGACGCGCTTTTTGAAGGTACCCATATCGTACCGACCTGGAAACACTGCCGCGGGCAGACCATTCTACAATTCGGTGGCGCGTGGAAGGAAATTTCTACGAAACTGCACAGTAGTGGAGTGCCACGTATCCAGGTATATTATTTCAAACGATGTTTTTAATATATTTTAATATAAATTTCAACAATATGACTGTAAATGCGACTAATTGTGGATTGGAGTCCGCCACGCAATTCCTTCAGAATTCAGCGGAGAGTGGGTAGCAAAGAGTCTTAACACTAGGCTCCCTCTGCCTCACTATAGCGGGATAGAGCGTGACGCTAAACAATTTTATTTCCTTTTAATAAGACAGTATTTTGTGAGCCTTATTTAGGTAAAATATTTCACGTAATTTGCAAGATGCGTAGCATTTATAAGCACATTTTATAAAACTTCAACAACTGAAAAAAACAAATGGCTAATATATTTGTTACCTTTTTTATATTAATAACATTTAGTGTGAAAAGTTCGTATATAGGCGTGAGCGTGGAATACAAAGTACACTATTACTGCATACTGATTTTGTATGTAGCGCGGGCTCTCTTACGAGATGTTAAGCAAATTTTAGGATTTGCAAATGTTTTTTTTAAGTTGCGAGTAAAGTGCTTCGTTTCGTGGAATAACTATAGGCAAGTATGTAAACGGGGCAAACTCGAAATTGTGTGCGTATTTTTAATAGTTAGTAGGTGTGAACAAGCGTGTCATTGTGGGTTCTATTTCTACTCAAGAAAATGAAATATTTAATATTTTTATTTCTCAGCTGCGTTGAGTTCAGGCTTTGTGTGTTGAATGAAATTCAGCTAAATGTGAGGAGCGGAGTGTCTTAGGCTAGGCTACACTTAAGCATTTAATGATAATTTATATAGTTCCATTGGATCTGATAAGTAAAATTTGTTGGTAAAATAATATTTAAAAAAAACTAAATAAAGAACATATTCTAGCATACCTTTATTACGCGTATAGATTTAATAATGTGTTTCTAAACTGCATTTAGGGAGCTGAATGCAGTTTTAGTTTAACAGCGTTTTGTAGAGGATGAAATTCGGAATTCGTTTCACTAGCAAACTGAAATTATATTAGACTTCAGTCGAGCTTGCATCGGTGAAAATTGTTTTGGATAATACTTCAATTTTTTTTAATAAATATTTATAAGATTTTTTATGAAATGAACTATGTCTAAGTAATAAAATGAGACCAGTCCAGTAGTGGGGACCGGTTGTGGGTTCCATTCCCACTCCAAGAAATGAAATATTGAATATTTTCATTTGTTCGCTCTGGTGGCGAGGCAAACCACAGCGTTGAGTTCCGTTACTCAACACATAATGTCTCTGAGAGCGAGAAGCTGAAAAAAAAAACTATGCTTAGCTAACATATTTTGGTTTATATGAAGAATTGTAAATAAAATTATTTGTAGAGAAATTAAAAATTGCTAAAGCTTTAATATTAGAAGTAATCCATATCTCTAACTAATATGCTAGAGGTTATATAATATTGTAAGACTCAAAATTTCTATAACTGTAAATTGTAATAAGCTCATAAATTACGTATTGGCTTATAAATATATTTATGACATTTGAAACAATACTGGAGCAATAAATTTAAATTTTATTACAACTCTTTTCTATGGTAATAAGGTATTAAATGTTTACGACGTTCCTCTTTATTCGTACCTGTACAGATTTAATAAGTGGGAGCTATGGTAAAATATAAACCACTAGTTTATGTCTTCTGGGTTTACTTGTGTAAAAAATGTATTTAAATATCATTGATTTGCTTACACTCGCGGCACTCATATTCTACAATTCGAATTTTGAATTGCACTATAGCGATAATTTAATAGTACTTTTTAGAAAATATATTTTTTTACGTAGCGGGATTTGAACCTGCACCTCTTGGAAACTAGGCTCTGACGAACTAAGCCATATGTTCTCATCGAGCTACGTCGAAATTTTTTATACTTCTTACAATTTATTTATTTTGTTAGCATATCTGTAGGTATTTACAAATTCGTGCTTCCAAAGGTAATTTATTGCTTAGAATTATCATTTGGCGACAGAGAATACGGTTTACTATTATTTTCTTAGCGCTCTGAGGACGAGCTTGGATGGTTTCCAAGAGGCGCGGGTTCAAATCCCGCTACTTTCAAATATTTATATGTTCTCTAAATCTCTCTCTCTCTCTCTATGTTTTTTTTTAAAGATTTAAACAAAACTTAAGAGTAACGATATAAAGTAATATCTGACATCCAGAGGGTGAAAACAAAAATGGTTATTACATTTTCCCAAATTTTCCACCCTCACCTGTTTTATATTTTTGTTTTGTTCTGAACGTAACGAGCATCCTGTTTCGCGGTTAATTTGAATACGTGTTTTGTTGCTAGAAATTTGCCCACAGATTTTTGTCGTTTTTACTCTCATTTTTACCGGAAAATATAATATAATAATATTTAAGTTATATTTCAGTGGGGAAATATTTTTTTGGAGATATCTATCTAGTTACTTTTTATTATCTATATTTTTAATATTCATATCGTTTTTGATGAGATATGAAACTATACACAATTCAGCGGAAAAATGGAAAACGGAATGTCTGAAGACTAGGTTCCCTCTGCTTGTACTGATGTTTTCGAAGTACAGCTTGTGATCAGTTTTACACTCATATAAACAAAATAATGTATAGTGATAGAGCTGGTGTATACATGCCATAAAATTAAAACTCACAATCGTCAGCTATTGTCATACATAGAATAACTTGACCAACTCTTCCTTCCAGTCCGCTCGACGGCCGCAAGCCGAGGTTCGAGTCCCGCAGGGGGCGCCCTTACAGTCGTCGACATCCTCACAGGTAGCCACTTAGTGCTTGCATTTCTTCAGGGACAGAGTACCCTCTTCCCTACCCAACCGTGTGTGTCGCTGTAAAAGCCAATAGGGCTAACACCACTATCCACATGTTGAAAAAATAAAAAAAAACAAAAAAAAATAAAAAAACAACTCTTCCAGGCAGCAATTTTTGGTGGCCTTGTACCTTAACGACCTCGCACGCTTATTTATATAAAAATATGGTTAATTTTACTATACTGTAAAGTTTAATCTATACTTTATTTTATATAACATTCATCTATATATATATATAAAATCGAAAGGTCACTCACTCATCACGAAATCTCAGAAACTACTTGTGCTAAGAATCTGAAATTTTGCAAAGGAGTTACTTATAGGACGTAGGTGCTCGCTAAGACAGGATTTTGTAACATTCGACTTCTAAGGGGTTGTTTTTCAGGTTGAAAGTTTGTATGAAACTTCGTGACTACAAATGCTAGGAGTTTCAAATTTTGCATGGACGTCACTTATAGGACGTACTCATGGAGACAGAAATCAATAATAACATAGTTTACGCAGGCGAAGCCGCGGGCGGGCCGCTAGAATTATATAAAATGCAGTATAGTTACTTATAGGACTAAAAATAATAATTAATCCGCACAACATAATTGGATGCCCATCCCTGGTTTTGTATAGAAATTACCGTCAGTAATTTGATTGTGTAATTTTAAACAATTTACGTAAATTGAGGCCATTAATTAGTGGGTTTCATGGCTTTGTAATTAAAATATAAATAAATTATATATTATATAAATTAATATGAGATAATAATTATGGTAGTCTTATATCAATTTAATAAATATACTTAAAATCATAGATGAAATAGAAAAGAATACCTAACCACATCGGTACGTCGTGAAGGTAGAACTCATCGTCATTTCCAACCAAGGGGATTCTTCAAAAGTTCTTTAAATACTCTACGTTTTCTCGTCCCCATTTCGCGGGATTCACTCCACTTACGTCATCAGAGTTCGTCCCCCAAATACAATCTTCCTCTGATAAGGTCAGAATACCGTTCGCTCTAAATGCAAATATTACCGCACCCTAGAGAGGTGTTATAGTCTAAGGTTTTGAGGTAAAAAAGGATGAAAGCGACGAGTGCCAAGAATTCGCCTTTTATATGGACGATATTTGGCAGTAAAAGTTAAAGATCTATTGACGATATGCAATTTACATACAAAAGATATACCGTAAAACTTAAATATATTGTGGTAATAACCATATTTTTTGTAAGTATCGTAGAATCTGAAAATATGGCCGTATGATTTGTTATATATTTTTCGTAACATTATATTAAATGTAAGTTTTTTCATGATATTATTTGTGATTTTATAAAACAAAGTGTTTGCCTTTTAATTAAAATAAGAAATCATTCATGTTATGAAAAACTAGTTCGTAAATTATAATTTCTAAAGTATTACGTTTATCCTTTAAACGTCATATTTCTAAACAACTAAAAAAACCTAATAAGCTTCCGTAACTTTTTCCATTACGCCATGCAATTTTTATCCCTGATTACGAATAATGGGAGAAGGTGAGCACTTCCGATGGAGCGAAACCTCCAGGGAAATGGAGTGCCAATTCATTCTGATCTCGTATAGAACGCTGAATTGATTCGATGTATATTTCGACCGCGTTGGGACACGAAACTTTTGTTTCCCGATCTTTTTTCATCGACATACCAAACTTTTATTGAATTTTAGAATTTACAACAGCATCCTGGTTTTTTAATGTTTTTTCGGTTTTCCCATACTCGTAGATAGCCTAAAACCTTTTTCATAATATTGGAAAATATATCGTATTCTTAGTATTTTGGCTTATCGAGCAAATCGATCTACGCTGGCACATCATGATCGAACCATTTTACAACAGCTATGTCAGTCAACGATAATGATGTTTTAGTCCAACTATCGACTTCTTTCCGTAGACATCTTGTGAAACAAAGTGGAGCTTTTGAAGATAGTTTCGAGATATGGCTTCATCGTGATGTGCCAAGACCAATCGTGAATCGCCCTCGTCGTTTTAACAAATGTTTAAAATAAATAAAATACATTTGTTTAATTGTTAATTAAATTTATAAAGTAAAATAGGAGATGGATTTTTAATTTTATTTCAACTAGTTTATTAGTTACGCAGGAGTACTCTTTACTTCCTGTCGAATTCTGGAAGTATTGTGTTTTGAGAGGCGGAACTTGACGCTGCGTTTCTCCTCCAGAGACAGGGAATGAAAATATTTAAATTCTAAGAGTAGGAATCGAACCACACGCTTTTACCCCTGCGCCAAGACTGGTTCCAAATATGGCGATATATATGAGGAGATAAAAAATAAGAAAACAATGTTCCGTCAAGGTACTTACTTTATTGAAGCTATATTCTTATATTGGTAAATGTAAACAAAAACAATAATTCGTATGAAGATATATTATAATTGTTAGTCTTATATTCGCGCCTCCCCATGTACCGACTGACTCGTGAGTTTTGGTAATATTCCTATATATAATAAACACGATGCCAGATAAGGAACGAGGCAAGGGAAGTCTTGTTTATTTTTATCATAATAATAGCTAGATGAAAATCTACACTCTTTTGTTTAAATACTCGCTTTCTATGTAACAAAGGATTCGAAATGAATTCCTAAGAAAACAATGGCGAAGTAATATTCGTATCGATTTGTTAATGCTGGATTGAAATTTCCTGGATCACTATTAAAAACAATAACAGTTGTCTGCGAGTTCATCTTTGTGTGCAAAATGTGAGCTTATGACGAAGTAAAATGATATTTTTGATTTTTTGATTAAGATAGGACTATGAAGATTTGATTACTATTTCACTTTTTTTGTCTATTTTTTTGCTTCACGCTTTATCCATAGCGGGGTAGCCAGAAAGAACGGAGCGCCCAACGCTACGGTCTCTGGATATCTCTTTCTCCTCACCCAGTTTTATTAACCTCGTACTTGGCTATGCTTATATATGTCCTCTGGGGGGGTCAATATGTTTTTAACATGACCTTCCAATATCATTGATACCATGTTTTCTTGTATCTTTAATGATCTATCATTACCCTAATGGTTGAAAGCGAGTCTTAAAGTAAAGTTTTATGTTTAAATTACAATAATTTCCCCTTAGCAGAAATCAAATCTGCAGCCCTCACATGCACTGTCAAAAACTAGCCCACTGCGCTACGACAGTGTTAATAAATTTTATGAACTATTCAAATATTAACAAGAAATTCTCATATATTTTTAAAATAAAAGTGTCATTGCCCTCAAAATTGGCAGCGTCGTATCTCTAGAGAGCTCATTAGATACCGCGCGGGACCGCACGGGCTCTGTTGCATCGATTTCAAATTGAATAGGGGAATTTCGATTATTAAAAGGATTATATCATACTATCATATATCTTGAGGTGTCTTAGAGAGTGAAATAATATAAGGGTAATTTTTAATTATAGTAAACGCCATGTTTTGGATTCAATCCCGATTTGGGTACTGACTTAGATTTAATTAGTCGCTTTGGTAAGGTAAATGCAACGGTAAATTGTACCACTTATCAAATAACATCACGAATGTTCGAATGACATTGTGCTCCTTCTGCCTACTTCTGCTAAACATATTATGATAAAAAATATAGAAATATGAATGATGAAATGTTTGACGCGGAGTGTCTTTACACTAGGCTGCTTCAATGTACTCTGCTATATGCATATGCGTGGTGCGTACGCATATGGATATGGCGTGAAAATGATACTAACAATAAACTATAATCTAAATATATAATATTATATAATTTATATTATAATATCAGGTCATCTGGTCTATTGTGAATTTTGTACTATTGGTCAGGGTCTACTAATTCAGAGGCTTTAACTCTCGAACACTCGAATGGTTCCAAAGTTCAATAAAAGACGGACGACTCACCAAACTGTTATGTTCAGATAGCAGAAACTTTGCAACTGCAAGGGACAAGTTAAATATTGAAGTTGACAAACTACCATCAAAGTGTAGTGGGCGTCGAAGTTGAGGATACCGACGTTCTTTTATCAATTGCTATGAAAAGACGTGTATTTCTGTTTGCTTGAAAAATGTCTTCTTATTTCATATTTTTTCTTTACTTAAGAAATCGAAAAAATTTTTTGATATCAATATACTACATATTGATATCAAAAAAATTTTTCAACACTCTGTTTACGTGTATACCAATAAATCATCAGGTTTTGTCTGAATCCCTCACATACCAGGGTAGGCAGAGGCCTAGTGTCAAGACACTCCTTTCCCAGACGTGTTTTGTACGTGTTTAATAATATCATCATAAAACCATCAATAATAAAACCATCATTTTCGAGATCACCTACTCCATCCCCTACCTCTTGACTATCCAAATCCAAAACAGTATCCACTACAGCAAAAGTAAACCCAATTATAATCAGAAACCGACAACAGCTAACGTCATTTAATATCTAATAGTGCAACAATTCAAACGTTAACGATTCGTAGACACGTGACGGTAAATTCCAATTTGTGATGCCGTTAACGCCTCAGACAGATTTATTCTTCCAACCACGTCCTACATTGAGTCACAGCTCATAAAGATGTCGTTATACAGCATTAAAATGAACTACAGATGAATTAATTTCGAGTAATAACCCGTTTTTGTATGGCCGTTCTATTTTTTGGTGACAATGATGAAGATGTATAGAATGTATGTGTAACTTTTGGCTGCGAGTGGGGCTTGGTTTATTTTTATGTTTGGTATTGAGTGCTGTTAATGATAATTTATTCTAAATTAAATTGGTATAATGTTTGTTTGTACGTAAATTAAATAGAGATAGACGAGTAGGCAGAGGGAACCTAATGTTAAGATAGTAGTTCCCCACATTCCGCCGATTTTTTTGGACTCCATTGGATTGGATTTTTTTGTAGAACTCAACGTGGGACTTTTGCTTTGGTGCCAGAGGGTTATTTAAATTTATTCATTAAAAGAAGATATATTTAATGCATATTGTTATATCTAACACAAACAAAAATTATTTTAAAATAAAATAAATTTAGGTTAAAGGTTACAACAGCATAGATCTCATTGTCTAATGTACCTGGCTTACGTGAAAATCCATGAAGCGCAGAATTGCTCGTTTATATGCTAAATACAAGATCCACTGCATTTGCCAAGCATTATGGTAAAATAATGTCTTATTATGTAACGACCAGTAGAGGGATGGATTACGGTAGTACCATTATACTATTTATAGTTAATTTTATCATTTAAAAACAAATGGAAAATAGTTAATTAAATAATTTAAGCCGTCGTAGCGAAGGGGCACAAGGATGTGACTTTAATGCGACGTGTGTGGGTTTAATTCCCACACGGGAGATTGAACAGGTACCAAGTCAAAAGTACGGCGTTGAGTTCCGCCAACACTACCAGAATGTCTGGAAAATTCGGCAGAAAATAGGAAACTGAGCGTCTCCTGCTATTTGCGGGATACTGCGTGAAGGAAAAGAAATAATATGTAATCATATTAATATTATATCTAGTTATATTACATGAACTTTGACGTCACTAGTGCAATAAGAATTGTAAATTGGTTAATAATGAATTCCACGAGATTGCGTTTCAATTAAACTTGCCCGTGAAAGTGGATCTCAAGATTTTGAGGAAATTAACTCGAGTGGGATTAAAATTCTTCATTTACCGACCTGATTAACTTAATAATTAAACTTGGCAATCTTTGCCTTATTACTATTGAAATTATACCCGCGGCTAATAATAGCCGAATAATAGGTAAAGATACTAATTTAAATAATTATTATTTAATTTAGTATCTTTACCTATTAATAGGGGTCAACTATTATATTCTAAGTAAAGTTGTGTAGTAAATCTATTAATATTGTGTAACGCGACGGTTGTGAGTTCGATTCACTCGGGGGAATAAATTATTATTTATTCATAATTCAATACTTAACTTTTAATTGTACAATATTTTATTATTTATTTCTATTAAAGAAATAAGAAATAGAACGAAATAAATTTGATTTTAAATGGGTACCCAGTATGAGAGTAGCAAGTACCCCCTAAAAAGAGCAGAGAGAAAGACAACGAACAACAAACACTGTTATTTCTTTTTGAATCCCCCAAGTTTCTTACATTTTGCACTTAAAAGTATAGAACTTAAATTAAGTGGAAAAGTTGACCGCGTGCCGCTCTAACGGCGCAATTAACGAGGGGGGTTAAGGTATAACCACTTATCTTTACTCTTCTTAAATTTATATTTCATTTTTCTTTTAAAAATCATGGTATTTTTTTTTACTTCCAGGTATTATGTAAATAAAACGAATATTTTGGCGTAGATTTCTGTTATGACAATATATGCAGTTTTCTTTAAATTTATAGTTAGAAATCAGCTTAACGCTGTATTTGCGACATAACAGAGTAGGCAGAGGAAACTTAGTGTTAGGACACTTCGATTTCCACTTTCCGCCAAATTTTCCGAAGCATTGCTTGTTAATTGGCGAAACTCAACGCCGATAAAGAAATCTATATCCACAGCCGTCGCATTACAGTCAAACACTTGAACCCGCGCGCCACTGGTCTTAGTTCATAGATAAATGTGATATAATAGTAACTAAGAACTATTATATAGACGTAATATAAAACAAAAAATAAAATAAGAATTCTCTTTGCAGTAGGAAAATAGTCAAGCCATTCCACTTTTATAACTTGTTTTTCTATGAAGTGTACATCAAATGATATCCATACAATGTTTTGAAACAGCGTACTTTATTACGTAAAGGCACAGTAGATACCGTTCGCGCTATATTTACAATGGCTGAGCAATTAAAATAATCACAGTGTAGAAGTTAATGTAGAATCATTTTAAATGGAATTGAAATTTAGAAATGTATGTAGCGTGTATCGTTGTCATTAGGTACTTTGTATAATTTTTACTTTAATGTTTTCAGAGTTCGAGTAAATCATGCATAAAATAAAGGATAGCTTGTTGTGAAAAATAATAGCAATATTGATTTAATATAACATTTTAAAGAAGAAAGAAGAAGAAGAAGCTGAACATCGAGCTCAGTGGCGTGCCATTGGAGAGGTTTATGTCCAGCAGTGGAGGAGGACAGGCTGATGATGATGATGATGATGATAACATTTTAATAGTTGCATACGTTTTTTCTTTATTTTTGAAGTGAAGCTTCGTGAAGGTCAAAGTTGTAAACAACTCTACTACCCCCCCCCCCCCCCAAAACGCAAAAGAAATGTAAATAAGGAGAAAATATCAGAAACTTTATATTATAAAATAAAATATTACGTTTTAAACCACCGAAATATTTCATGCAACATATTCTTATAAGTAGCTGTTTCAATTTGTGTACGTAGTACGTAGACGGGCGTACACCCTCTAGTTTCATACAAATTGATATTTACGGTAATAGCCGGAGTTTTTCAGCGAGAACGCAAAGTTGAGGATAACAGGCTCAGTTGGATACCGTCCGGAATCCAAATGGGCAAAAATGTTGGTGAAGAAGTGAAAAACGGATCTGAAATTGGCTGCGAGTGGAATTATTCGTGATCAATTTAATGTTTCACGAGTTAGCTTTCGTTGTGGGCTTACTAAAGAATGAGCACTGTAAAACATTTAAAATCTGATTTACAGTTCTTGTTGTTAGCGGAAGAAGAAAATGTGCAACAAGTGGACTTATAGTACCTACGTATATATAATATGTATGTAGGTAGTTTTGTTCATAGATATTTAAAAAAAAAAATAACTTCTAATCAATGTATTATTATTTTCTAATAATGAAACATTAATCTTAACAATTAAGGATGGGGTCTGTAGATATCCCCACATAGATAAAACATGTATTTACCTTAGTGAAAGTTTTGTATTCGTAGTTAAGCTAAACTTAATAATAATTGTTTTAATTATGAGAAATGAATAAATTTTAAACGTACCGTGTACTTGAACCGTGACTCTTGGAAACCATCTGAGCACTTTAGGTTAAACGTTTTATTAATAAAAAATATATTTCAAAGTAAATAATGATATTTAGTTATGATTTTCTTTTTCAATACTTTAGAAACAATGAAGTTTAAAAATATCTTTCACATGGCGTTATTCTAACAAAAATTTAAACAACAATTGTTAAAAAATATTTCCACCACGTTCAAATTACCAGCCCCCAATTAGTAACAGTGAATTCAATAAACTCGGTGAATCAAGCCGTCTCACCCAGACGGTTATCGAATTTAAAGGAAATTAATTAGTACTAGCTAGTTAAGAAATGGTTAAATATTTTAAAGCAATTTGTTATGTAATTTCTCAATAAATTAAAGTCGACGGTTTAAGTCTTAAGGATTATATTGTACAATATGAATATTATATTAATCGACGCAACTTCGACGAAACGAATATTTGCTACATCAAATTATTTATTGATTTGCGGCGTTGTGTTCCGCCACTTAGGTTAGATTCCCTCGGCGTACCCCGCTATGTACTTTATACAACGTGAGGCTAAACAATTCTTTCTATTGTAAATGTATATACATATACAGATATACAGAAAAATACAGAAAAATCTTCTATATTTTTACAATAATCGCTATTTTATACATATTTTTAACCGACTTCTGTAAGAAAAGGAGGTTATCAATTCGACTGTATTTTTTTTTTTTAAGTTTGTTACCTCATAACTTTTGACTGGGTGAACCGATTTTGAAAATTTTTTTTTGTTTGAAAGGTGAAAGCTTCCCGAATTTTGAAGTCGGTGTGAAGCTAATGCTACAACACCTTTACTACAATATGTAATTACTAAGTCTGTTTGTATTACTTGGCACCGACTTATAAAAATTATAAAATCAAACAAAATTATAAAAACAAAATTATAAAATCTTTGTATCATTATTTTTCACTTTTTAGTTCGTTGTTAGAAGTCGGTTTTTGTTTTTGTTAAAAATTAATTTATATAAAAAAAAACTTCCATTTATTTATTTATAACAAATAATGTTAATTTACAATCAATAAGGCCCTTAAGTAAGTCAGTGGGTAAACTCAAATAAATGATAGGGCGCACCGCACACCTAGCTCCATCCGGACGCCGGTCGAATCCAACGACAAGCAATTAGTCCCTTTTGGAATATTTATTTGCGGCGACGCCAACAAGGACTCTATTACTTAATTTATTACTAATCTATTTTGTTTCACGAAAATAAATATATGTTGGTATATAAAACTCTCTCTCACTCTCGTTACGTAGTGACTAACACTCTGCATACTCTCTATTTTTTATGAATGTCCGAGTTTCATGAGAACAACGCAAAAAGTGCTTGAAATTTACAATTTTTAAATAAGTTATAAAACTATACATGCAAAAATATTTCTCACCAGCCTCTAAATTACTAGAGGAAATATATTTTTTTCTTTTTCTTACTCTGGGAACGAGGCATAACGCAACGTTTCGGTGGATAATAGGGAGTGTCTTAACAATAGGTTCCATCTGCCTACTGTGTGCGGGATACAGCGTGAAGCTTTCTCCCTATCTTTCTACTATCTTTGTAAAAACGTTTTTTATCTCACCAGAGATTTTTAATAGGCTGTTAGAAGGCTTACACTCTAAGCCTTCTATTTCTTTTTTGTAACGCGAGCTAATTAGTCTTTTTCTAAATGTAACATTGCATATTGCGTGAATGCCACTCATGTGTTTTTATATTACCATTCATATACTTGCATAATCAATGGTATTCTCGTATTTATATATTTTCGTAACCGGCAAGCTTTTCATGTCAACCATTGGTGGTTTCCCTCGACATCGAGGGCAGCACGCAAGCCACGCGACAAACTTGTTCCTAAATAATGATAGAAAGATTGATCGTTGTTAGCACTTACCATTACATATGAAACGGTGCGCAAAATGTGGTCTTGATAACATAATTTGTCTATGGACTTAGTGTTTATATAGAATATTTATTAGTATTTGAGTACATTAAATTTTATTTAACATAGATTTAATAAGCTGTTTTTTATAGTTATGCTTAACTTTTAGTGTGATAGTGTTGTTAATAATAATAAATATTTATTCATATTAACATTAATTCCTGTAGATATCATATCATCATCCACCAGTCAACAAAACAATTTATCATAGAAAATCTGACATTGAAAATTTATTTCCATTTCTTGTGTTGTTTTAAGTTCGATTACCACTCAAGGAAATGAAATATGTATATAATACTTCCATTTTCTCGCGCTGATAAGGAGGAAAAAAGCAACGTTGAGTTCCGCCACACAATATCCTCCTCCTCCTTTAGTGGAATCCAGCAGATATCTTTGCCATACAGACAGAATTCATCCCTCTGAAAGTTATACTAATTATTAGAAAAAAAAATCTATATTAATTATATTGAAATTCTTTCAATATTAATTATATTATTAATTAAATAATCTTATATAACTAAAACAACTAAAACAATATTTAATATATGGTCATAAGATAACAATAATAATATATTCAATTATATCGAAACAATTTAACATACAAAGCATTTTCAAACAATAGCAAAATAAATAAAGTTCACAATTTACATATAAAGGCAATTTTTACTTTAGGAGGTAAACAAAACAATAAAATTATAGCTACACAGAATTTACCCAAAGTTATAATAAAAGAGCGGAGAGTGTAAACACTATAGGCTGTAATATAAAGCGCTATTTTGTTTCACCCTAATTAAACTTTAGCTATCGAAGGCTCGTCTTGAGTTAACGAAGTTGTGAGAGGCAGGATATTCAACTGACGTCGTCAAGTTTGATGTTTTAAGTACAGACGAGGTGCTATGGCTGTAACCCGGATTTGTCTAGTATGAATATTAATATTTTGATTTACACTTTGATTAAAAAAATTTAATAAATCAAAATTATTTGGAATTTATAAATATTAAACATTTAGTATGTTTATTTATTAAGCCAATGTAAGTAATAAAAAACTGTATTCTGTCTGTGTATTATATCTGTCAATGACAATAAAATATATTATTGTATTATATTTTTCTAAAATGTACAAACTCCACAGCCTTCCAAATTTTTAAAGGACCCAATTTACGTTGAGTTGCAAAACCTAACGCCGCGCTGTGTCTTACTACCGGAGCGATTAATTGGAACTAATTAATTCCCAAAAATGGGAAATAACTCACAACCAACGCTCAAGCCAAAGTTTCTGTCGCTACGTCACTATAGCCTCGAAACATAATAATAATATATACAGGGTGGAATTGAAAGCACCACTTTAAATGAAACCACAGTTTTAACTACTCTATAAAAGCCTAATATAATTCGGAAGAAAAATAATTCCCAAAAATGAAAAAGTTTTTTTTTCAAACAAAATAAATAATAAAACATATTATTATGTTTTGAGTNAAACAAGGTTTAAAACAACCTAATTTGCACCCAAGCCAGCTCCAGAGCCGTAAAATCGTTCCAGAGTTTTCTAAAACTACCCACGTTTTACTAAGAATACCTTTTGCATGCCTCATCTGCGAACATTACCCAGTGAACTCATTCTTCGATGCTTCTAATTGAATTTTATAATTGAAAGTGCAAAATTTTAGATAATAATAATATTATTTTATAAGGAAAAGGATAGAGTATATAAAATACCCTTTAAGCCCAACAATATGTTTCCATAGACGTCGGTACATAAAAGCAATTCAAAACAGCGATTAACATTTCTCATACTGTTATCTTATCCAACGTTCAAGCCTTCGTATTTCGTGATGAAATGAGCAACTTCAGTTCGAGAACCAATCGCTAGCTATTAGGAGACCGCTGATAACACTTACGACTAAAGTTTAGACGTTTCAAATGTGTAACTTCTATCAGATATATTCTATAAATATATATTTGTATTTTAGGTGACTAATTCAGGTCGCTTTTAATGGTTCCCAGCTAATCCACGTCATAAATCTTCGCGGTACTTAACTTTATATCGTTCGTCAACTCTTGAGCTACAAAATGTTTAGACGTTGCTCTATTATAGCCCTTATAATTTGTGTAGAAAAGCGAAAATCCTAAGTCACGCCCTCGCATATTAAATTTATGGTAAGCGAACAATAAAAATCTGCAAACGAAACCCACTTAAAACAAAGTTTAATTCGTGCACTTATCAAAAATTTATCGAGAAGGCCCAATAAAGAAAAAGGCGCTGGAGAAAAGTAGAATTCAGATTGAGAAATGAAATGAATACGGCTCCGGGCGTTTCGTCGTCAATGAATAATTTATTTTAGAATTGCGTTTCCACAAAATTACTTGCCATCTTATACGAAAGAGTAGGAAGTGGCTCTGGAGTGGTGACGGTATGTCAAATAAACACTTATATTAGGTAGTAGCGGCCCGTCCGCGGCTTCGCCTGCGTGGACTACGTTATTATTAATTTCTGTCTCCATGAGTACCTACGTCCTATAACGAAGTTACATACAAACTATCAACCCTAAAAACAACCGTTTAGGAGTGGAATATTGGAAATTCCCATCTCCGTGTGTACTTACGTCCTATAAGTGACGTCCATAGAAAATTTAAGACTTCTAGCGCCTATAGTAACGAATTTTCATCCAAACTACCAATCCTAAAAACAACCCTTTAGGGGTTGGATATTGGAAATTCCCGTCACCGTGTGTACTTACGTCCTATAAGTAACGTTCATAGAAAATTTGAGACTCCTAGCACTTATAATATAATAACAAAGTTTCATACAAACTCTCAACCCCAAAAACAACCCCTTAGGATTCGAATATTGCATATTCCCGTCTTAGCGAGCACCTACGTGCTATAAATAACCTCCGTGCAAAATTTGAAAGTCATAGCTCTGGTAGTTTCTGAGATTTGGTGATGAGTGAGTGAGTGACCTTTCGANACTTATCTATATATATATATATATATATATATATATATATATATATATATATATATATATATAGAAGATAGATAGACGTTGGGAACAACTGCAGGTTCACGCTATATCCAGCATTCATTAGGGTAGGCAGAGGTAATCTAGTGTTAAGACACTCCTTTCCCCATTTTCTGCCGAGTTCTGGAGACATTGAATGGCGGAATTTGCCTTTGCGTTTGCACCGGAGCGAAGAAAAGAAAATATAAATTTAAATAATAATATTTAGCGAGTTGTAATCGAACCCACAATCAGTTACGTTTACAGTCACACTTTGCACCCCTGCGCCGCGATTGGCCTCACTAGTTCTACAGTATTATTTCAAATTTCGGTAACGTATATTATTGTTTCTGAAATGAACTCCTTACATTTTACACTACCCGAGATTGAATGTTGCTTCAAGTTTTACTTTGAAAATATTATCTTATACAAGTTACCTCTAGTTCTGGTAAATAATTTAAATATAGTTTAGTATGCTATTGTATTTGTAAAAATGAATGTATTTTACGCCGTCGTAAGCAGTTGGTGACTTTGAGAATATGCTAAAACTCCTTGGGGATTTTTTTTGTAATTTTATATATTTTTTGTTTAGTTTTGCCATGTATTGTGCAACTGCAAAGTTTATAAAATGTAGAGAATGACAGGACAATATCAGCTTCACACTGTATCCAGCACTCAGCAGGGTAGGCAAAGGGAATCTAGTGTTAAGACACTCCGTTCCCCACTTTCTGCGGCATTTAACAGAATAATATATGAAAAATTCCATTGATTTTCTTTGTCTAAATCATACGATACATGGTTGCTGAGCATAGTATGAAAAAATGGAAAATATTTTGCCTTTAATTCAAGCCTATTTATCACTCCTGATGATATTTCTTAGGCTGTTGCCTAGTCAGGCTTTTCATTTATTTGATCGACGACTGACATTCGTCACTATTATAAGAATGTTATTTTTAGGTTTCTTTCAATAAAGTCAACACTGTAGCTGTCATTTCCCATCATTTCTTTACGTTGATTTTTACATAAAAATCTATAAATAAATTTATTATTTATGAGGCAAATCGCGGCGTTGAGTTTCGCCAAAATTCGCCGAAAATTATTTAACGGAAGCGTCGTAATGGGAACGGAGTGTCTTAACACTAGGGTTCCGAGGTTTCCTTTGCCTACCTCGCTTTGTGCGGGATATAGCGTGAAGGCAAAAAAATATATTCAACTTCTAGATTGCATTGAAAATGTTTTACGACCCTGTTTCCCATTGGGATAGTTTATATTGGAAAGCACAATTACTGAACGTAAAGTAATAAAAGTTTCTAAGGCGGCGTACGTGAGAGAGCTACTGAGACGTAACGCGTGACGAATGAGCAAAAATGCGAGGGTATAAAGACCGGTGGATGTCCTCCCGAGACGAGAGTGGATTGAAAGAATGTTGTATCACTTTAGAAAATGAAGCCACTTTTAACAATTTATTGTATTAATTCTTTAAATTATATGGTACTATTCATGATAGCTGCTTATTAGCTTACCGCGTTTTATATAGAAGTAGTTTATCTTAAGAAAAGGAATATTTTCTGAAGATAAATTTCAACTAACAACTACACTGTTTATAGGCGGAGGCTTTCCCACTGCGCCATGATAGTCACAGGTGTTCCTAGTATTTGTTTAATATGCATTTGTTAAATTAGTAATTGATTTCCTTCTCTTTAATTATGTTGACTTAGAATCTTGATTTTTGCTTTCAATATATGAATTTATTTCACCTTGACACGTCCATGCGATAACGAGATAAATGGTGACAGACAGACAGACAACAGAGCAACAAACTGATCCTATAAAGGTTCCGTTTTTACATTTTTAAATACGGAACCCAAAAAATGATTTTTTAAAACGTCCACGTACATATTTCCGGTTAATTTCCGACATAAGCATCAACAGGATGGAATTTCCAAATTACGCAGTGTATCTAATAATGAGGGTACGTTATTGCGCGTAGCATAACAATCGATCGATGCATGCAAATATTAACACTGCCATAATGACGAAACCGCAGTCAATGGGATTGCTGGTCGGATGCTGATTTCAGCCTCTTCAGCTTTGTTGTTTATTCGTTAGGTGGTAGGAGTTAATAAAAAATAAAACTTAAGTATTTATTGGTAGCGAGAGTAATTTTTTTTAGCTTCACGCTGTAGGCGTTTAAGTAGGATGGTTCCCATTACCCACCGAATTCTGAAAGTACTATGGGTTGAGTGGCGGAACTTAGCACCGCTTTACCTCGGTACCAGATCGGGGAAATTAAAATTTTCATTTATAGTAATAAAAGTTTTATTTCATTTCCTCGAGTGGAAATCGAACCTACAATCTCTCGCGCTTACAGTTACACGTTTGTGAAACAAAAAAGTATAATCAAAATATTTAATAAACGTATCGTTTCTCAACTTTTTAGTTTGCTTCTCTTTCAGAGACATTTACATTAACATATCAACAGTTTTTTTTTTAAATAATTTTCATCTACCTTTTAAATATAATTTACAAATATAGCTTTTCATATGTTAGTTTGAAACGTGATATAACATTTAATCAGAGTTTAAAAGATAAAAGTGTCTTGGAAATTATTATTACTGCATTCATTATACAATGCAGGCTCTTAAAGAAGATTTATTACACAATAGATATACTATCTGTGGAAGAAACAAGAAAAAATAAATGTTGCATTAGCACTCCAGGCGGCGAGGCTTGGCGACAAACCAATTTGTTATTTTGAGGCGTTCATTTGGAAAAACAATTATTCGCAGAGTTCGTGAATAGAAGGGACCAAATTAAAGGTTTGTTACGGTTCACGCTGATTTTGCGCTTAAAGATGAGAGGAGGGAAATATTTCACCAAATCTGTTTTTATGTTTGCCACGGAAAAGATAATTACTTTTTATAATCGAAATTTACAATCTTCATTGTCAAATATGCTTAGTATCTCACCAGTACAATCGAAGCGAAACGACGTTTCTCAATTCCCAAAAAAGAGGGAAGAATTTGAATGAACATAATCTCGTACGTATTACCCTGATAAGGATATTGAACATTCGTAACCGAGAGAACCATTTAAATATTACCTAAAGAAAAATTGTTTCAATTCGTATAATAAAGTAATCGGGGCCGAGTGCTCTCCTGCGAGGTGCCAGTTAACGCCTCCAGGAGGGTTAAGTGAGGATAATTTCCCTTTGCGTGCCCGCTTCTAATGATGAGAAGAGGGGGTAACTTGAATTTGAGGGAGAAACGTACCGAGTATGGAATGCCAGTTTATTTTCTTTCTATCGGAGGCCAATTTCGGTGTTATCATAAAGAATATTATGCTAATGTTTCTTGCAAAGGATGTCAAAACTAATGTTTTGGGTGTAAATAAATATAAATGCAAAATTTCTGTACCGACATTTTCACTCTTTCACTTATCACTAAGTTCCCAGGTTCCTTCTGTCTACTTTGCTATATACGAGATACAGAGGTGAAACTAAAAAATATATTATAAGTAATATTAAGCAATACTTCCATGATAACAAATTGTAAATTTTAAATGAAACTCTTTAACCGGATGTAATTTTTTTAAGAACATACATGTTTATATATAGCATCCGTCTCGTCATTCTATATAATATATTATTTTATACAAACATAAAGATATATTAGTAAAAATCTATTCCCATATAAAATCTTAGAATAGTTTGAACTGGCAATGCAAGCAAAGTGGAGAACGGTCTTGTGGTCATGAGACGGCGCACGACTACGAAAATTTCCAATACAACATAAGTAAAAACTTTGTTCTTATATAACATTTTCTATTAATGATGAATATGAAAAGAAAACCTTCATTTTTTTCATAAATTATTTTAATGTCTTTGATACTTTATTTTCGCAATTTTTCATATAAATACTATAGTTTATAAAAGAGCTCATTTAATTTCAGTTTATGTTGTAAAAAAATATCTTTTAAGGCATTTTATGTTAGTTATTGAAATAAATCATGATCGAGGTGACGAAGTATCATAGCGTAATTGGAACCTCCACAACTGCTCATGATTGTCATGGAATTTGAATTGAAATTGAAACCTATTGAATCCTAATTTACATACGCTTACTCTACCAAGGACCAAACACAACGTCGTTCTTGTGCTCCTGGACTCGTCTAGAAAATAGGGTAAATATAAATAGGGAAAATATAAATAGGGTAAATATATGTATATTAAATTCATAAATGTCCATTTTGTAATCTCAGCAACAAGATGTACCACGATTTTCATTATCCCATACTAAACACTATTAGGGCATGTCCACACTGCAATCCCGTGCGAGATATTTACCTTAATTAAAACTTGCTCCGCTCCCGCCGATACATAAATTGATTTCGCTGGAATAGATTTATGAATTAAGGTCATTTATTTTATGTACAGCCTTAAAACAGCGCGGCTCTAAATTGAATTTGTAACTAGATTGTGTTCATTAATAATTCGAGCAGTGTTGTAACTTACAAAAGGGGCGTTTAAGCTAATTTTGCTATAATACTAGTCAGAGTCTGTGGATTTTCATTATATTTTTTGTGAATTTTATAAATTCTAGTTGATTATTTGGCAATGTCTATAACGTCAATATGTATTGAAACACTAAGGTACCAATATGTTACACTGCTGATAAAAAAGCTGCTGATAAAAAAAATAACAAATGGGCTATTTTAGCTTTGTTATTATTTTTACATTAAACTTAACCCTATCTCATATATTTATTATATATATGACTGTATGCATTATTTTTCTATTCCATATCAGTATTTCCCAATAATCTTAAATAAGCATTAATTATTCTAGCCTTATCCAGGCTATATATGCGCCATACGCTCGTGTCCGGTAGCCGAACGTTTGTCTTACAGCGGTACTCATTAATTTACGAGCAATATCCCATCGACACGGCAGATAACGTTAATTGGAGCATTGTTATGTAATAGTTCGTTGATTTCAATATCATTCATTGTTTTAAGTGTACTTGTGTCTGGTTATCTTTTAGCTGGATGGATTTTGTGCTTTAAAATGTGTGGAGAGATTTTCTCGAGAGTTCTCTACTTTCCGTTAGGAGGAAAAGCCTTATTAAGTGTTAATGAGGGTAATCGAAGGAAAGATGATCTTGCATCTGTCTTCAATCGGGTTCATGCTATAAATTCAAAAAAAAAAAAATTCAAAATATTCTTTATTCAAATAGGCAATTATTATAAGCACTTTTGTATCGTCGAATGAACATATGAACAAAAGTTACGACCAAAGGTTCGGAAGGCAGTTCTGCTGAGAAGAGCCGGCAAGAAACTCAGCAGTTGTTCTTTTCAACATCAATGGTACAATTAAAATTACATTAGCTGGCAGCTATCCTGCATTATATTCAATAGACATTAATTCCATACGTGCTTATCCTCTAAATATTGAACAGTGTAATAAATACGCTTTACTTGTTAGAATTTTTTTTACAGATTTTTTAAATTTTTGTAGTGGAAAACTAAGAATACACTGCGGAATTTTATTATATACACGTATACCCATAAAGGATTTATTAACCTGCACACAGCAGGATACACAGAGGGTACCTAGACCTCTACCTACCCTGTTAAGATTCACCGTTCCCCATTTTTCTTCGAATTCTGGAGGCATGGCGGAACTCAAGGCCACACTTAGCCTCGACATAGCCTCGATAGAGCTGAGAAATGAAAATATACATTTATATAAATATTTCATGTCCTCGAGTGTGAATCGTTTACAAATAGTTCTATTCCATTATTTGTATGCATTTTACTTCAAAATTATAATTTATTGACCACACCACAAATACCCGAAAATTTCATTAAAATAAAAGTGTCAAATAAAACCTATTTTAAAATATTTTTTAATAAAACGAAATACTATTCTCCAATATTTCATTAATTAAATGGAGAGCGTGGACAAAGACATAACGACACCGCCCGTATACCGTACGACCAATACGGCAATGCGAATTAATAGCCGTTATTACATTTCGCTAACGAATCAAAAATTATTGGTCCGTTGGAAATGTATTGATTATAATGATTTATTATTATAACTTAAGCGCTAGTCACTTGATCAGATTAAATTAATTTTATGATAATTTGTGCAAATTTTATGCTGTATTGTTTAAATTTCAATGCAGTTATACGATGTTATATTTGTTTAATTATCAAATGTATGTACTCAATGCTAAATTATTTTCCTTTTTTTTTCTTCTTCAGCTTGACGCTGTATCCTGTATAGAAGACAAGGCAAACACCCCACTCTGCTCCGTATTCTGGAGGTACTGCGTGTTGGGTGGCGTAATTCACTAACTCACTCACTGATATTAAATATTACATCTCCATCGGGAAATCGAACCCACAATCTGTCATATTTACAGTCCCATCTTGTACCCCTACGCCATAGCCTCAAAATTATTTCGTAGAAATATACATACAGAAATGTTTAATACGAGTGAAACTCTAATCCGAACATTCTCTGGCAAGCATAAGTAAGTGTTAACAAATCATGCCAGCGGAAGGCGACATTAACCGTTTAAAATATTAATTTTAATATATTCAGAGTGTAAGCCCGCTGCGGCTATACCAGTAAATTAAGTAAGCGGAAGAAAGCTCATTTATTTTTGGCCGGTAGCGGAAAATTCACATCCGCATTAAATACACAACCCGACGAGAGCCGTAGGTAGGCACTCGTTTTGACTGTTTCCAGTTAAAAATTAATTTGCCCCGCATATTACTGTCTTTTTTGTTTTTTCGCTTTTTAGATTTTAGATGAAATTCCCAGCTCGAGTCATTACTTCACACTCGCGTACGCTTGCGCTAACAATTAGAAAAAAATAAAAATATTTTTTAAATTTGATACCTACGTTTTAAAATGCGGTGTTAGTCAAATGGAACTAAAAATTGAAATGTCGAGGCTGTAAGAAATATTTAAAGTTATCCACATCAGTTGTGGAATAACGAGGTGAAAGCCGATATAAATGTAAATTACTATCTTCCAAAAGGGAAGTTAAGTAATCTATGTGGTTAAATTACGCTTCTTTTTTGTTAATGATAATTATAGTCATAAAACAATAACTTTTAATGCAAATCTTTAAAGAGAATGTTTTTAAAGTGATTTAAAGTGATTTATCGAATGGGCATGTATATATACGTAATACATGCCCATTCGATACAGTGCCTACATGCAATACCCATGTAGAGGTGGGATTACCACGTCTACATGGGTATTTTAGGGTTAAATTTAAAATTGTCATTTTCAACTTTATGCTTTATCCTATGGGATAAATATATAGCATAGCAGGATAGACAATAAAGACAAATATACTTCCTTCTTCTCTATCCCCACGAATTAGAGGCATATGTGTAACTTAACGCCGGCATGCCTCAGTAAACTTGTCATAAAATTTTATATTTTATTGTAGAATGTGAATATTATAGAGAATTTTTGTTACTACGATTATTTTTTAAAATAAGTGTACCAAAACATCTACTCCTAACAAAAAAGAACATCACAATGAAAAACAAAAAACAAAACGTAAAAAAAACCTGCCATTTCAATAAAAAAAAACTCTCCTTTTTCATCCATCCACGGAAAAAACAAGAGAGGATAATTATAGAAAAAAAATCCTCGAAGCTACAATAACATATGTCCACAGGACTCTATTCATTAACCCTCGAGCTCCGTATCGCACATCTAAAATACAACAGCGGACCAATTAAAGTTGACCCCACACTCCGTTCCGCTACTGCACTCTTAATCAGTGACCAGATACAGGGTTAATTAATGTGATTCGCTTATATTTTCGCTAGCGAAATTGAGTCTTACGTAAAAATCTAAAGTGAACTACTGAATTTGTTTACGTTAAGATTTTTTTCTTCTCGATAGGCGATAGCGACCGCGTTTAAGGTTTAATTTGTTTTGTTTAGCTTATTTTGTTTACTTGTCCCGTAATCGTGTAGAAGCTTGGGACTGTAATTTTCTACGCTTTGGTAACGAGGCAAAGCATGGCGTTGAGTTCCACCCCTCAACATGCAATGTCTCAAGGATTCAACAGAAAGTGGAGAATAGAAGTGTTTTAGCGGAAAATGGAGTGTGAGTGTGAAGACACACTAGGTTCCCAAGTTTTCTCTGTGTACCCTGCGTGTGAAGCGATGCGCGGGAAAAAATAAGTATGAACAAAAGTTTAAGAATGAGGAATTGGTAAATATAATGCAGTCTATTTGACATTTATTTTCGAGTCTTACATATTGTTAAAAATATTAAATTTTCAAATTTAGTTTTTACTATCAACAATATAAAGTTACTACAGCGTTATATAAAAGTTAGGTACAACATAAAATCCACAATTACGAACAAATTGCACAAAATGTCAGGACAGATTGTCTTTAATTAAAGAATAATTAGGCCTTAGAGTTTCATTCTCGTATTTTTCTCTCATTTACTACTTTTTTATATACGTTTACTGGTGTTTTAGTAGCGTTTGCTGATACCAGTCATGGCGCAGGGGTTCGAAGTGTGACTGTTAGCGCGACAGACTGTGGATGCGATTCCCAGGATACTTGAATTCCGTGGAAAATGAGGAACAGAGAGAGTGTGTCTTAACACTAGGTTTCCTGTGCGTACCCTGCTGTGTGAGGCATACAACGTGAAGCTGTACCTAATGTTTTAAATAAAGTAGTGTTCGGTATCAATACAAGTCTGCGTTAGCAGGTTCAAATTCTATAATTCTAATAAAAAAAATAATAATTATAGCATTTCATTAAAAGCAATTCTCTTGTGTATTAATTAGTTTAACTACGAGTGAAGAATGTTTATTGTATACATTTTTCGAGCAATTGACGAGCGAGGGGATGCGCCTGTCAATCAAGCGGCTTTCGTAAATATGGCATCGTTTTGATTTGAGTTCGAAGTCTGGGAGAGAAAATGATTTATTTCAGTTTAAATTCAATGTTTATTTATTATTTTTGTCACTGATTACAAACATATGTATTATTTTTCAAGCTTTTCGCATTCGCATGTAGTAGGGTAGGGAGATGGAGTCTAGTGTTATGACTCTCTGCGTGACACTTTCCGTCGAATGCTGGAGACATTGTGTGTTGAACAGAGCTAACGATTAGTTATTTAATTTACATTTCAGAGACCAAGATACAAATACCATCTATACAAAATATCTTTTTTTAAATAACAATGTAAGTGCGTACAAAGTAAAGCTATTTTTAATAAAATTTAGCAATATTTTAGAAAATTTAAAAGATATATAGATACTAAATACCACCATTCTTGTTAGTACATGTGCCTTAAACTGAAAGACAGTTATTGCATCATATTTTAGCAACTCTTAACTTAATTCCAAGTTTCTGCAAAATTCGTAATATATTTTCCGCTGAGTAAACTCTACTATATCTATACTGGAAGTATACGTACATGCACATACGTGGTCTCTACAATACAATATATTCTGAACTACACTTCTGTTCGATTGTGGCCTTTATTTTTATTTGAATAGGAACCAAAACGGTGTGCTGAGGGGTTTAGAGGGGTGGACGTAACATTATTATAGGTCTTGCAGTGTAGGGTCTGTCACTCAATTGCTTCGTTATTGCAACGTGACTGCAATCACCGATGAACGTCACTGTTTGGGTTTACCTTTGAATCTGTTTTTTCAGATATTGATTTGGAGTTAACTATAATAATTGTTTCGATGTCTGTCTGTGTAATTACCTGTATTATGTATGTTAATTGGCCGAAAAAATATTAAAATGTTGTTTTTACTTATGTGGTTTTAGGTGGCTCTTCTGCGAAATTTGAGTGAGTACTATATTCAATTTTATCAATAAAAAAATCAGCTTCACGCTGTATCCCGCTCACAGTAGGGAAGGAATAAAAATATCAAATAATTAATTTCCTGAAGTGAGAATCGAACCCACCGCCTGTTGCGTTTGCAGTCACAAGTTTGTCCCCATATGCGAGGATTTGCCACGTCGGCTAGTTAGTAGATAAAAATGACAACTAAATATTACAACAAAAGTAGAGGCTAATCCAAAATGTAATGTACAAAGCGCATGTGAAGCTTTTAAAATTCGAGTTCATTTAGAAGTAAACATTTAGAAACATAAGATTTAAAATTGGCCAAATCCTAGAGTACTCAAGGTGAGCTGCATTTCTAACAACGAACACAGAACCAGTATGGCAGTTTGTATATAAATATATCTTATTTTATTGCAAGAATATATTTGTTTGTACTTGTTGACTACCTTTAATAAATCTTAGTATAATAACGTCATTGACATCAAAGAATAAGCATGATTGTGAATGACGACGGTTAGAGGTTCGATCCTCGCTCGATGGATAAATTTTCATGTCTTCGCTCTTGTCAGAAGAAATAGTGCAGCTTAGAAAACCGTCAATCAATACGCAGTCTCGAAAATTTGGCGGTGGGTGGTGAACGGTGAGAACGGCGACTTAACAGTAGGTTCCCTCTACGTATTCTTACGAGATACAAGTAGAAGCTAAAAAAATATCAAAACTATGTAAAACTAATTTAATTTGCACTTAGTAGAAATCGAGTCGACTTATAGTTACAAATAATGAAAGCTCATATTTCGAACCAGTGACAGCGATATTAAAAACTTCATACAAACTAATCATCCAACTCCGCGGATTATATTCGTAGATAATAGCAAATTGCATCTTGCGTTCGAAACTGACAAGTTTAATCAAGTCAATGGGAATTTGTCTTTGCGAGTTCTGCTCACGTTTCCAGGATTCTACAATGAGATTTGCTCTCCCAACATTCTTGTTTTAGTTCGGCGTTAAGTGTTTAAAATTCTATCTTAGCCGTATTTAAAATTTTTTTGTCTACTTTTTGTATTATTTAATTGATTTTTTTTTCAGGTAAATATCTGAGACTATAGCATATATACTATATTCCAATGAGCTGTTTGTGATAAGAATGTTTTAATGTTTTGTTTTATAGAATTTCAATGGGGTTTCAGACATATAAATAAAAATAGACGAATCGCAAATAAATAAGAAAAAGAAGTACGAGTCAGGCTTGCTCACCAAGTATTCCGTATCAATTTCAGTATTTTTTTCGGTGCTGCTGTTCGTTCATTGTCCACTGTAGACCTATATTTGATATTCATTTCACCTTAATACCTCCACGCGATCTTCAGATAAATAGTTTTCACACACGGACTGGTAGAAAATAAAAAGAATCCCTAAGAAGAAGGATCCCTAAAAAAAATATTTAAAAAAAATCTAAAAAAACCCATTTAAAATATTCATTCCTAATATATTAACTGAAGCCAGTTAATAAATTATACCGAAACACTAGGCCATTTTTTACATTTCCATTAAGTTGTTAGGGGAAAATAAAAGCAGCAAGGAAATGGGACCACTCAGTGTCCGTTCCGTCAAGATCGGCCGCGTGAAAATTCTTTTCTCAATCGACTGACTCCTATGAATACTAATGTTTTGGGGTACAAATGGAAGTACGGGAAGTAATGCTGGGTGTGTAATGGCGTTACGGATAATGCATTTGAGATAAAATGTACTTTGTTATCAGCATAGAAATGGCAGATGGTTTCTTTCAGGACTTTAAATTGCCCATTTTATGCAGCGAACGAGCGTAATAGCTGTTGAGTTACTCTTTAAGAGTACTATGAAATACACTGAATGCGGTTTTTTTTATCAACTTCACAGCAGGGTAGGCAGGGTAGGCTAGTGTTAAGACTCTCCACTCCCGTCTTTTTGCCAGTTGAGTGGCGGTACTCAGCGCCGCGCTTTGCCTCGACACCAGAGCGAAGAAATGAAAATATCCAATATTTAATTTCATCGGATAGGATACGAAAACACACTGCGTTGCGTTTACAGTTGTGCCTTGCGGGCGCTAAGCACCTGTGCCTTCTCTGTCCTTGCCTTCTCTTGCTTTCATAATTTTTTATCTTATATTTATTTAAATGAAAATACATCATACATACAAATGAAAAGAATACACCAAAATAAAATTACACATATATTTCGAGCATGTGTCCTTTACTTTGCATTCAAGTTAATATTTACACTAACAGCTCTTCGCTTGCGTGGTATTCGTTAAATAACCTAGCTGGAGATGCAACGTTGAAACTTGGAAAATAGGGGGATATTTAGCTCAATTTCAATGCAGAAAATTCCATGAAAATACACAAGGAGAAATGTTCTTATAAATAATTGGACAGCACCTTACTTAGTACGTGCGTGGTTCCTACATTTGCATATAAATAAGCGACACCCCTGAAAACTTGCCGAAGGGTGAACCTTTACATTTTTATGAGAGGAAAACCAATTATCACGAGCAATTATCGAGTCAGCTAGATTGTAAAATGAATCGAATATTCACAGGGTGTGAAGATGATAATAACTTTTTTATTCATTTTAGAAACACTAGATTATTATTCAGAGGGTAAATTTTAACGAGATACTTAATTTTGTTAGTTATTCGATAAAATAATTCATTTACATTTAGGCCAGTCGTCGCGTATGGGCACAACTGTGTCTAAGAGTAAACCCGACTAATTGTGGGTTCGATCCCCACTCAAGGAAATGAAATATTTATTAACATTTATATCCTGGCGTATTCCAATACCACCAGAGTTCAGCGGAAAGTAAGGAACGGAGTGTCTTGACACTAGGTTACCTTTGCCTACCCTGCTGCGTTTGGATACGGCGTGAGGCTAATTTTTTTTAGCGTAATAATTTGCAAAATTCTACACGCAATATAGCACATATATTATGAATGAAGATGAATAAGTAAGTCAAAAAGTAAGGAATTACTTTTAATTAAGCCTCCATTAACCGAATGTCGCCTAATTGAGTGGTTTCTAATTTAATTCTACCAATTAGTTAACCACTAACGTAGTGAGTTCAATTAATTGTATTAGGTTAGCGTGTATGGGACTTTATTAAGATTAATAGAAAGCATTTTTACACATATCAAGATATAGCTTTTCGCTGTTCCTACATGTGCTATTATTGACAAAGAGAGTCTTTTGATAAAACACTCCGCTTCCCATTTTCCTTAGAATTCTGGAGGCATTGTGTCCAGCATTAATTAAACAATTTTATACAAGTTATTATCACTCCGTTTCAGCATTACTATTTTATTAATCTCTTCTTTCAACCTAGAGTGCTATACTAGATTTTAAATATAAAGAGAAAGTATGTTACTTGAAGTCACGACCACCGCGTACAGTATCTAATATAATAAGTGAACGAAGTTCAGACGAATGTGTCTATTAAAATCTTATTAGATCTCAACAGAAATTATGTGGACAAATGAAAATACTAACAGCGAAGTGATTCCGCTTTTACATTTGCAGATGCGGAACCCTAAAACAAATGGAAGTTCCACAATTGAGGTAACCAATATTCGAAGTAAAATCGAAGTGGCAGATACCGAAACGCCGAGGTGAGGTCAATGGAACTAGAACCAAATGCCATAGGCTGGATTCATGGAGGTGCAGGCAGCGCACACTCCTGCCGACCACAACATATATCTCGTTCTTCACACATATAATCTGGTAATACATTGGTCTGTGTGCTCACGCCCTCGTATTTAGGGTGCGTTTGGTCCGTATGATAAGTTGCTGAATGGTTTTAAACGATTTTTTTCTCATTTTGCATTCTCCCAGTATTTCCCATTTAAAAGAAGATTGTTTATTCCGCAAATAGCAAGGTAGGCGGAGAACATAGTGTTAAGTCATTCTGATTTCTGCTTTCCGCTTAATTGGAGATCTTGAACTAAACGACACAGACACAGACACAGTTAGTCTTGCCATTGCATGCTTTAATAATATTGTTTTTGTGGTTATAAGTAAAAATATTACATTAATATTAATTTAACGAAAAACCAATAAGTTCTTTTGTGTTATACGGATTTCTACATCCAATATGCACTTGAATGTTACTGTAATGTGACGGGTGTGGGTTACATATTTATTTACATTCACATTTTCATTTCTTCGCTCTGGCAATGAGCGGCGTTGAGCTCCGCCACTCAACACGTAACACGTCCCGAATTCCATAGAAAATGGGTAACGGTGTGTTTTAACATGAAATCCCCTCTGCCTACCCTGCTGTGTGCGGGATACAGCGTAAAACTGATTAATTTCTAGTTATATAAACATAATACTTTGATACTTCCTAAAATGAAAATCTAACTAACTTACACGTATAATTTAACAAAATAATTAAATAACAAAATATTTTTCATGTACAGAATTCGCTTAAAGCTTATAAATTGTACCTACTATCACATATTGCACAGTGGAGCAATGTAGCGACCATAGCGCGACCGCCGCAAGGCTGACGTGGCATGTGACATAAGCCATTCTGGGATGTTTATTAAATACCCGCCTGTAATATAATTCAGATGAATTCTCATTTAAATTTAAAAACACGTAACTTAGTTACGAATGTTTACAAAGCTATTATACTCGTACAGTCTTATATTTTTTTATTTTATAGTTTAAAAATTAGGAAACACTTGTTTTATATCACATAAATATAATGTTTCGAAGATTACGCATTCACCCCATTGAACGAAAAATTTCTCTGTATAAATACGGATGGTGAATAAATTAATAAGATGAGGAATTATGATTTTTTAAATTAATTATTATTCATAATTCATTCATTCCGCCGTCATCAATATTGAACGGAAGTGTCTTAATGAGAACGAAATGTCTTAACACTAGGTTCCCAGGCTCCCTCTTCCTACCCTGCCATGTGTGGGATACAACGTAAAGCTATTCTAATATGTGTGTTGTCACAAATAGTAGAATTATTATTAGAATTATACATTCGGTTTCTATTTAATTTTAGTATGTTATTTTTGTAAGTTTTAACATTTTCTTTTGACTAATTTTGGTCAAAATAAGTCAACAAATCAATGTATGAAATTCATTTCATACATTAATAATACATAATTCATTATAACGTAAACTAATATCAATAAGGGACATATATCAGCAATAAAAACTTCGACATCGAATCTGGAGTTATTTTTGTGTCAAATAAAAAAGTTCTCTATCGTTCGTTATCGTAAACCGGAAGTTTGTTTGTCGTTATAAACGAATAACAATGATTTACGGAACTTGTTAAAAGTTACTATCATTGTCAGCGTACAATGGATATGTAGTCCCGAATATATTTAGAAGATATTTATTTATATCCTTGTGTAATTCTAGTTTTTAACAACATGGTTAAGGATTCAATTCCACTCAGGGAACGAGTTATTATTTGATAATATTTAATTTTTTTCGCTCTGGTAAGGCATAAGCGTGGCATTGAATTAGGCCACTCAAAATGCAGTGTCTCTAAAATTTGCCGGAAACTAGGGAATAGAGTGTCAGAGAGAGTGGACACTAGTTTTTTACAGCCTACCCTGCTATCTACTGGATACAGCGTGAAGCTGAAAAAAATCATATAAGCATTAATATGTCTTTTTGTATGTCTTATGTGTCACCTCTATTATCTTTTTATCTAAATTAAATTTTAAAAAAACTTATCGCCATTAGCAGAACACAAAAGCCGAGCTCGGAAACTGAACGTAATTTGAAATTTTATACCTATCATAAAAATGAAGGTTACATTTGGAGTTAGCAAGGCTTAACTCGGTTTTATATCAGGCGGGCTAATGAAAGCTACCTTCTGTTTTATTAGCCACTTTACAAAATATGATGGTACCGACCATAATAAATAAGACTCTAAATTGTATTTAAAAATTTTAATTAGTTTTTTTTAATATACGAATATTCATAAATAATTTCGGCGAAAAATTAGGAGCGGAGTGTGTCAGTAATAAATAGATCTCCTCTGCCTACGCTGCTGTGAGCGAAAAAAAATGTGTAAAAAAAGTGTATTTTCCGTATTATCCTTTTCAATTTCCATTCTAAACAGCAAAAACAAATGTGGAAATTTAAGTGATTATTTTCGGGCTGGTCCGCTCCGGTACAAAAATATTGGACGTTCCTCTCGCCTCATACATATTCAACATCAAAAAGGTACAAATTCGCGAACATTCGTCCGCGCCGTTCCAACAGTCCGCATCGGTGGAAAATTTTTCGCAACAAACCGAAAAATCTATTTATTTTATATACATATCTGTATATATATATATAGTATATACTCGTCCATTAAAATTCGCAGTCGTTGTAAAACAGTCGCTATGGTACATTGATCTACAACTTCCACAGCGAAGTTTCCTCGAACTATGTAAATTTTAGTTAACACTTCGTGCCCGCAAATAATTTTACATAAGTATTATTGTTTGCTTTTTATGATTGTGACGGTAAAAGCCTTAATAAATAAATAAATAAAAGTATTTTGTACGGCATAAAAGCTATATTGATTTTGTTCATTGACGTTTCAGGTGTTGTGTATTTTTACTTTTGTTATAATAATAATAAAGCCTTTATTTCCGAACTGTGACATTGTATACATTTGAAACTAAAGATAACACTTAAAATAAAATCACAATAGGTCTCTCAGTTCGGTGTGCCTTGTGGCATAGGTGTCCTTCGACTCTTTCCACCTATCTGTCTGTCTGTCTGCCGCCACTCTTCCATCCAGAGGGGATCTAACGTCGTCTTCAGGTCATCCTCCCATCTTTTCATTTGACGTCTTCGGCTTACCTGTTTACTCTATTTCTTCTGTTTTACACCTTTTGTTAGCATGGTTTATTTATATTTATATTAAACAATATAAATTAATTATATAATATATATTCATATAATATATATGTGATATTATTTCTGCATATCCATTCTACATTCATAGATGCCATCATACTTAATATCTGTATTGTACATTTGATTTGTTTGCAATTAATATTTAATTATTTTAAGACGCAGTGTCTTTTCCGGTTGAATTTAAATAAAACCGCCACTATATTCGGGTTCATACAATAGTAGAAGGTAATCGAAGTAGGTTTTATACATTTTTTTGTTGTATCCCTGTCGGGGTAGTAGGGCCAGACAGAACGGAGCGCCGTACGCTACGGGAAGCGAATAAAATAATTATAGGCATTTATTCTATAGACATATCGATATTTCTATATAATAAATGCATTTAAAAATATGGGACCATTAACATTACATTGCACGGTAATATACAAAATCCATTGCATTTTGCTCTCTATTTTCTGATAGAGAATAAATAAATAAGAAGAACAAATATTTGTTTCAGAAAACTACGTTAAAAACCAACACCCTAAATGTAAATTAATTTTATGGTATCCAGACCAAGATAATTCCAAAATTCCATAGATATAAATGGAATTTCAAATGTAAGTTAATTATTAACATCAAGGAGCAGCCCTGTCTTGTCAGAAACTTAGTTCCACTCAATATTTGCCTTACACCGCTATGTTGGAGTTATTACCTGCTAGTGCCTGCCCTTGGTAAGTTTTACTTGTTCTCCCTCCATATATAAAGTTAGCTAACATTCATTAAGTTTATATAAATTCATAGAATGTGATTGAAGCTAGTCGTAGGGCAAAAGCATTGTGGGTTCGATTTCCATCAGCGTTTAGTTCGGCAAATCAACACGCAATAGCTCCAGAATGGCCGCATGCTCCATGTGTGAAGCTAAAAATAGTATATATTAACACTTGTGTATATAAAAATCATCATAAGAATATGGTATCATGCTAACATGAAATTAAAAAAATACAAACGCAAGTACCTTCACGTTGTATCCCTAGCGAGGTAGTCAGAGAGAACGGAGCGCCAAACACTACGTTCTCTACATACGTAAACCTACACTACCGTCCACAGACATCAACCTTTTCATCACCTCCGGGGGGTCCTCATACTTTTTACGTGACCTTCCTCCATTATCTTTGATACTGTATTTTCGAAAGTCAACTAGAGGTCTCCCCCTACGTCTCTTACCACTTAAACTTTAAAAAAACATATTTAATATTTATTTATTTTTTATCCTTAAAAAAAACAAGCAGTATAATTAATTAAACCCACCTGGGACTATCTATGGGGGTAGGTGCTTTATCAGTAACATAACACGCTATGCCAGCCAGCATATGGTACGCTATAACCGTAAAATTTTATCGTTTTCGATGCTGAAATGATACACGAAACAATCTAAATTATAGCAGCCCATCCTGGCATCCTGGCAGCGGGCCAGCTCCGTATTGGTAATGACAGGGGTTTACAATTTGTTATGGCGTCTATTGTCACAAAAGGTACCTCGTACGCTCGTAACTTTTACATTTCGACAAGTTGACGATTTACCTCGATAGTTCTTGTATTCTCAATGAGTGCCGTTTGTATGGTAGTAGTAAATAAATATTATTATATCATCAGTTTCAATTCGTTTGAAATAAATAAAATAATTATTTTCATGTAAGTACTCGTATGAAATTTCCTACTTTGAATGAATTAAGCTTGTTAGCATATGTGAATATTTTATTCTGAATTGAGTTAATTCAGTCACTTGGAAACGTACGAAGTAATAACTAAAAGTTCTATTCAACGTATGTATATGTATTTACTTTGTTATATTATATAGGTAATTTAAGAATATAACGAAAAATAAAACTTGGAGTTAGTAGCTTAGTTTTTTGTCATCACTCACATATCCGCCGAATTTTTCTAAGCATTGCGTGTTGAGTGGTGGAAACCAACGCTTGGTGCCAGAGCGAAGAAATGAAAATATGAAGAAATAATCCTTAATTCCCTCGAGTGAGGATGGAACCCACCATAACACTCATACTCGTATATAGTTAGTTTAAAAAAATAACTAAACTCGGCGTTTGTATGTATCTTAAATAAAAGCAATTAGCTTACAAAGTCAAGCTCAATTTATTTAAAGAAAATATATAGTTCTAATATATTAGCTTAAATTATCGTGTTCAAGTTAAATTGAAGTATTAAAGTAGAATAAATCTTAACAAGACGACAATGGTTTACTGCGAGCTAGTATAAGTAGTCGCATAAACTTTACCAATTATACCAATACAAGTGTATTTTATTAAATATACTGCTGAATTGCTAACATAATATATGTAAGTTCTATAATTACATATAGCACGAAAGATTTTGCACAATAATACCTTGAATAGACTTAAACAACAAATAGAGTTAAACGTATAGAGTTAAAGTTTTTCATATTTGTAATTATTTTTCTCCGTTTATCTTATGTTCTCCGCTTTCCGCCTAATTTCTGATACAAATTATATGTCACGATAGTGTCAAACGAATACAAATATATATTTTTTTGCAAACGTGGGAACCGATCTTACATCTCAGTGCGCGATAATTTTGGCTTCTAATCCATTCCAGTTTTTATTTCAGCACGGTAGGCAGAGGGATCCCACTTCCACCGAATTGTGGAGGAATTGCGTGTTGAGTGGCGGAACTCAACGCCACACTTTGACCTTGGTAGCAGGGCGAAACATTGAAAATATTAATAAGTTATAATTTATTCACCCCGAGTGGGAATCGAATTTACAACCGTCTACAACAGTCACACACTAGTACCCCTGCACCACGAACGACCTTACTCTAAATCTGATTTTAAATATTTAATTATATTATAAAAGTGACTTATCTCAGCGTTAGTAAGTAATTGACTGCAAGAGTAAATCCTTTTCTTGTCATGGAAAATTAATTAGCTCTATTTTACTTTGAAAGTAGTTACTCGAGAACTTCTTTGCTTACTTGATATCAACATTAATCTTTTATATACACTTTAAATTCTCAAATAATTATTTCTATATAAGCAAAATTTTTGTATTTGGCTCTAAATATGCGTAAATTGAAATTTCGCATTAAATAATATTTTTGACTTAATTGCTTGTATATTTTTTAATAAACTGTATAATAATAAATACTTTTTCTTTAACCAACACAAAAGTATGCGTTTAAGTGAGAACACAATGGTTGGTGAATTAAAACTCCACTCGGAGAGTGATAATATTAAAATTTATTTTATTTTATTCTGTATATTAAGAAAATATAAAGTGCAACGACCGACGTAGCGTTTCTTCATTGGCGTTGTAATTGTACACATTGGTTCCATTGAATTTTCAACAATATATCTTTTACTGAAATAAAATGTTTCACAATGTTAATATTAAATAAAGAAACATTTATTTTTAAAATATTGTGAAAATGGCGCAATTTCCAATCTGATTACTATACTTGCTCGAGCCATTAAAAATAGATAAAACAAGATACTGTCGGGACGGTCTCCAGAGGCATATAGGAGCGAGTACGTGCCGACGCTCGCATACAATTGAATTTTCACCTGACTTCAACAAAATGCCTATACGCATAAAAGTGTATGGACGACGTAAGAAATAATATCAGAATCTTTTTATTTAGTTATTATTCAAAACATATATTTGTATCCAAGTAATTTAATTAAAAAAAATACCAAAAACTATCATATTTTATCATTTTTGCATGTGTTTTAAGCGTTTGTAATATAAGATAAGGAATTATTTTCATAATTAATAATGAATAAGTAATTGGTGGTTGGTTAGACTTCCCCTTCCGACTCTCGGAAATTACATATTTATTTAAATTTATATTTCTATTTCTTCGCTCCGGTGTTAAAAGCAAAGCTCGACGTTGAGTTCCGCTACTCAACATGCAATATCTCGAGAACTCGGCGGAAAATGAGGAACGAAATATTTTAACACTAGGTCCCCTCTGCCTGCCGAAACTGTGTGGGAAGCAGCGGGAACCTGATTTATTTATTATCAATTTAATGAATAACAATTAACAATTATTAGATTGCATATGTCGCGGTTAACCATCTCTTTGAATAGGTACTATTTTACAGACGAAAGAGCGGTCAGCGGTAGTAGTTATTTCGTGTACATAAAATTAAATATCATTTCCACGGCTATGAAATGAATTAATTATTATTAAATATAACACAGGCTATCCTATTGTGGTGGATTCGAGTCCCATGCAAGGGAAAATTTACTTTTATTTCGCTTCTCTGGTTGAGCAAAGTGCAGTATTGAGTTCCACTACTCAAAATACAGTTTATGAAATTTGGATGGAAAGTATGGGATGACCTGAGAATAAAATTTTACTTGTTTATCACTTTACATGAGGGATACAGCCGAAATAAAATTTATTTTTATTGTTTTTCTTTTACTTTGAAGCTGTCCCTGGAAATGGAGCCCAGGCCACACTCCGTTCCACTTTCGTTCCCCATTTTCCACCGAAGATTGAAGAAGATTTGATGTAGGCTCTTCGAGTTGAGTTTGAAAAATCCAAAAAAAACCTGTCGCATTTATACCCACACTAAACCCCCCGCCACAGCTGGCCTAAAAATAAAACTAATACGAATTTGAAATAACATTTACTAAATACTATTAAAAATAAATTTAAAAACTTTCAATAATAAAATAACGTTATTTCTGCTGAAAGTTATATATTTACAGTTGTACTGATGCTGTCGAGGACTGTTTTAAATGAAATTTTCAATTCCATTTCAATGTCAGTGAAAATTAAACGAGTAATTACGTTTTAGTGTTTTTCAATTCTCGCTTTCGCAATTGTTTCGCACATAAAGGAATTTAATAACCAGCCTATCTACAGCGCTCGTACAGTTTATTTTGTTGGAATATATGCACTATTTGTATTGGTTTTTTTATATTCTTTATTTTAAATATATTATATTTAATTTATTTTATGAGATTTTTAATAAGTTTTGCATGAAAATGAGGAGATAAGGTTAAAAATATTGTACATAAATAAATTCTGAATAGTGACAGCAATGGAATTATGGAAGTGGGTTCAAGTTTACAATATCTTAAAATCCTCAAAAAATAAGATGATCGCGAAATGTGCCATATTATAATCCTAATAGATACCTAGTGTTAAGACACTACGTTCCCCACTTTCCGCTGAATTTACGTGTTGCCTTCGAGACTTTACGTATTGAGTGCCAGAACTTTGTTATATTACCAGAGCTATAGAAAAAAATAAATAAGATATTCCATATCCTTAAGACGAAATCGAACTCAAACTATCGTATTTAAAGTTTTTCACAAGTGCCACTGGAACCTACATCGACAATAAACATACATACAAATTACATATAACAACAAAATCAATTACTATAATTACAACAAATACATACCATATATGGTCATCTGCAGTGCAGCGGTACTACAATTAATCTTGCATAGCAATCTACGAATGCATCCGCGGCAGCTGGCCTGACACCGACCGATTTGATATGCACCCTTCCGCTGAGACTGTTCTGATGGACGTGGTATCACGGTTCCCTTCATAGTTGGTCATAGTAGCTGATGGGAAGTAGTTTTAGCTGATGAAATTACATTATTAATGATAAATGAATAGAATGCAGTTGGTATTAAGTGAAGTTATTATATTGTAATAGAGCAATGTAAGTTTAAAAAAATATTTAGGAAGTTAAAAAAAAATACAAAATATATATTAATTAAGAAATATTTAAAAAATTGCACTTTTTGTTTATGTTTATACTAAAACTTATACCAAGTATAAAAAACGATATTCTGAACTTTTCATTTAATTAACTTATTTACTATACTTTTTAGTTCTTTAATTTTTTTATTCTTTGTATTTCTTTATGTTATATTTTACGTAAACATAAAACTGATATAGATATAGGCTGACCTATACTCAGAAAACGATCGATATTACGCTACAAAACATTTCGAGTTCCAACACTCCAAAGTAATTAGTAGCTGTATATAAACTAAGCCTTTGTTTTACATTTTTCATATTGAAAAACAATTAAATATTCATCGATACGGACTCCGGTTCACGGCACTTGTATTTGAATAATTGGCTGATATTTATTCAGTTGTATTAATGTAATCGATACAACAGTTTCATTTCATAATTTTATCTCGAATCGAGTTGGGTCCTTCTGAATTTCAGATTTTCATTTATTTAAAATCTTCATAAAATATAATATTAAATAACTAATAATGATTATTGCTCTATTGCGACTGTCATAGCGCAGGTGTGTAAGGGTGAATGTAGCGCGTAGGTTGCTAGGTTCGATTCTCACTCGGGGGAATGGATTGTTATTTATTAACATTTTCATTTCTTCGCTCTGGCATCAAGCGTTAAGTTCCGTCATTTAACAAGCAATGGCACGTAAATTTTGGCGAAAAGTGGGGAACAGAGTGTCTTAACACTACGTTCCCTCTTCACGTATACACTAATTATTAATATTTTTTAAAGAAGTTTGCATATTATGTTCATTTCGCTATTTGGGAGTTTAATTACCTTTTAATTTTGGTTAATTATGATAAAAAGAATACGCTCTACTGATAGAGTTTTCTATGCTGAAGATTGAGTTGCAGAACAATTGTTCTTTTTCAATTAATATATAATATTTTTTGATATCGTAAGACAGAATATGGCGAGACTAAATTTCTTTAGATTTCCTTAAAGAAAAATTATTTATTCAGAATGTTTGTTGTGAAATTTAAACACAACTATTACTTGTTGTTGGCGCCGGTAACGTACGTATCAGTAAAATATTACATATAAATAATATAACTATGGCAATATATTATTATTATATAATAATATTAATATTATTATAGTGTTCTAATGCAGTATTGGGCACTTCGAAATATAACGAATCAAATTAAATGCCATATCCAATTTTGAGTAAACAAATTATTATTCTTAATCAGAGAGCTTTTGTTAGATTACAGAGCCAGTACTGCAGAAAGCATGTAGAATGATTTCTACATATAATATAAAAATTCGTTTTTACTTTCAGCTTCAGTGCAGGGTAAGCAGAGGGAACTTAGTGTTAAGACACTTCACTCATCACTTTCCGCCGAATTTTGGAGACTTTTCATTTATTTATGTACCACACAAGAAAGTACAGAAAACTTATAACAAAAGAAAAAATGTGTACAATGGATAACTTATCTCTAATAGAGAACTCTACCAGAAACCCTTGAATGTAGGAGATGTTAAAAGAAATGATTCGGGTGCGGTATTTTAATATTATGTTAATAATATTTTCAATTTCTTCGCACGCCGCGATTTGCCTTGACACCAGAGCAAAGTAATGTTAATATACTAATATAATATTCCATTACTCTTAGTGGGGATCGTATTCACGTTTACGTAACACGCTTGTAGCCTGCACCATGAGGGCCTAAACAATCAGTACATTAAATACTGCAGAGTTCTTAGTTTAATACTTGTTATATAATAACTAATAACTATAACAATAGAATCAAATAAAATATCATACAACAAATAGGTAATAAATTCCACAATTGAAAGGTTCTTTGGAAATACGTGACTAATATGTTGCAAGTGGCGTTCTTCTATTCGCGCGAGACACTGTATTTATGTGTAAAGGAAACAGTTTGTCAATAAGCTACGTATTCTCGCATATATTTCAATAGCTTGTGATTTCTAGTAAAACCTTCTATATTGTATAACTACTTTGTTAGAACAGAATTTATTTGAAAGAATAAATTTATTTGTTGTAAATTATAGTGAAGGGACACTGAACGCGATAGATTGTGGGTTCGATTCCCACTCGGAGAAATTTATTATTTTCATTTGTTCGTACTGGTGGTGGTAAACAGGGGAAGGAAGTGTTTTAATGAGAATGGAGTTTATTTATCTAGGTTCCCAGATTCTCCTGTATTTGTTATGTACGGGACATAACGCGCCTATAAAAATATTTCTTTTTTCTTATATCCTTCACATAATTGTTAGCTACAAAGAATTTCAAACTGCGGTGTCTCAGTACTGAATCATTCGTATAACTACGACAGTACTGAATTTAACATACGACAATATCAACTAATTAAGTTAATAAACCAAAACAAAAACATAACATTAACGAATATAGCCTTCAAAAGCGTCAAAAAACAATCATCCCCTAAAAAGCAAACGCCTTATAATTACCATAACGTTACTTTCAGTTAAATCTAATTAGAATTGTACGTGACTCCCTCTAATATTAATGCGTGAAATCCATTAGAACGTATATATATAATTAGTATAACTTGCAATTAGTAAAACCGACACCATTATGTTATAGTACTAGTTAAATTAATGTTGAGTTACAGTCGAAAGTTCCATTATCATTGGAAATACGGCTTGTAGGTTCAAAGTGCAGAGATCTTGTAAGAACGAAGCTGTATTGATAGGCGTATGTGGAAAATAGAGACCCTATATATATGTCTAGCGATTTATCAGATATTGAATTATAAAGATAAAAACTATGTTCCCATATATGGCACTACTACACAGCCATTTAGGGGATACGGCGTGAACTTTAAACAAATGCTTATATTAATTAATTGCGCGTTTAAAAGTAGATAATGTAATTAATACTCAATTACTACTGTTGAAAAAAACTGAGAATTGTTTAATAAATCAGATACCTTGCAGGGTAAACAGAGTTAACCTAAGAATCTAGTACTAATTAAAAAACTTCGCCTCCCTCAATTTATTGACATTTAAAACATCCCTCAAAAATATCAAAAATACGTTGTTTTGTTATATATTCTGTTAGAACCAATTATGTCAATTTGCAGCTAAACAATATATATATATATATATGTAGAATCATCAAAAGGGGCCTCATAGCGGTCTTGGCTATCACTATTCATTTGTGGGCGTTGTAGCAACAGAGATGTTTAAATAAAAGTCACACTTATATTCTACAATGTCTTATTACTCGTTTACATAACAGTTTTACAATAAATCTCACAAGATTAACACAATTACAATAGATTAGGAGCCAATAGGTTAATTGGTGAACAACTCCTGCCATAGCTGTCAGCCAATGACATCCGCTATTCCTCGTGGCTCACCTACTACCCTATTCGGGGTTACCCGCTCCATTTTAAATATGCTTCTAATATAATCCATTACATAAATCAATTAATATCGAAATGTAATAATTGCGAAATTATAATTAAAACTCATACATAGCAGCGCGCCGTCATATATATATATATATAATTAATCTAGAAAATAGAAGCTGTCATTTCAATTATAAATGCATCAATTGCGCGAGAATTGTTAGCGGTCGCATTGTTTTGACAGTCTACCCGCAAATCGTAAACAGTGATCATCGACGCCTCTACTATTACTATAACGTTTATTGCGATACAAATTATCGTATATTTCAATCGATTGTCATAGAATTTTCGTAAAAACTATTGTTGAGTACAAAGACCTATGAGTGGACACAGTTAGAAATTTTATATTTGATGAATAGATGAATTAATTATTTAAATTTAAATTATATTTCTGTCTACATGAAATGTTTTATATGAAATTCGGCAGAAAGTGGAAGAAACGGAGTGTCTTTGCTCTAGGTTCCCTCTGCCTATCCTGTTATATGCGGTACAGCATACAGCTTAATAAAATTACTATATACTCTTTTTGTAGTAGCATCCAGAATACAAATGGAACTGAAAACTAATTTTGACTATGTGCAGTCAACTTCAGTGACAGTACGATAGACACGTCCAAATGTTACAATTTCACAATAATACCGAAATTGAAATTCGTGGATACATTCGATTTTGGGAAGTCGAAAATACTGAAAATACTGTTTTTCGGGAATAAATTTTAAATGGACTCGGACATGATATTTTATTTTATTTTCATATAGAACTATCAATTTGCCCCAGAATTGCACGGCATACAAAATTTTGAAAAAGTATACAATTTATCAAGAAGGATAAATTAAAATAACTTACGTTGTATTAAGTTTTATTAAAATTATTAGTACGGTAATTGTATACCTTTATCTATTAATATCTTTTTCTGTCGTTGAAATAATTACATGAAAATGCAATGAAAAGTGAGTTCTTATTACTTTTTTTAGCTTCATGCTTCTTTCGTTATCCGCCTAATTTTCATGATATTCCATGTTCAGTGGTGGAACTCAAGGTTTCGAGCTTTGCGTAGGGTGCAGCGGTGAAATGTAAATAATTTCAATATCCCTTAAGTAATTCCAGAAACTCACAACGATCAAGTTAACTGCCTTGTCCCACTCCACGGCCTCAAAATGAAGTAAATTAAAATGAACAATAATTAATGAATAAAAAACTAAAAAAGTTATTTAGAATCAACATTAGAAGTAAAATTTCCTTTACATTTATATACATAGGTATAGACATGAAACATTCGTAAACGTTTATAAAATATAAAGAAACACCGTCTCCGCTGTCATTATATTGCTTCTAGCGAAGTGTCGTTAGGGCCAGATGGTGCCAGTTTGTTTTTGCAATGTTTCATCCAACAGTATAAAATGTGTTACTTTATCGTTACAAATGGCGAAAATTGATTCGATTTACTTTATTCCATAGAAAATTTATTATTATAGTTGAATATTTAAAATTAATTTCTGAATAACTACGCAGAAATTAATTTTAAATGCTCAACTCAAACGACGGTTGTGTTTCAGATTTCCACTCGAATGAATGAATATTCATTAATATTTTCATTTATTTGCTCTGGTAACATGGCACAAATGTGGCAAAATAATATTCAGCGGAGAATGGGGAACGGAGTGTCTTAACACTAAGTTCCATTTGCCTACCGTGATTTATGCGGTTTTATATATTATCCCATTTATACAACAAAAACATAAATTGTAGCTTATATACTATTTTACTTAATTACATAATAATAGGCAATTTATTGGGTGCAACAATGACGTAATTTCATTGCCAAAAGGTAAATGCCAATGTTCACGAAAATACATTGTAATGTTATACTTACTTTATATTATACTGTTTTTTAATTATAAATATGCAAGTATTGCCATTTTCTAGAACAATGGTGTTAAAAACATTGTATAAGAAAGCAAAGCACTCGACACAATTAAAACTCACATAAATATCAAAAAGTCGCAGTATTTTTCGCTGTCAACCAGAAGTCATGCAGCATGGCGTGAGCTCGATCGCCTGGTTCGCAAAGGCGGCGTTCCCTGCAGTGGGAAACTAATGTACTCATTTTGCTTCACTTTATCATTCCAGGAGGTTTATTACCAACTTTTTACCGCTTATTACCGCTTATTGCGGAATATTGCTGCATTCTTGCAATCGTAAATAATAGCTATTTACTTGAATGCAAAAATATTTATGCTAATTATTATAACGTCTGTTCATGTTTAGTAATGTTGCTTAATTTTTAGTCGTCAATAATTTTAGGTGGGATTCTTCAATATTGCAAGCGAAATTTGCAGCTTTAAGCTCTTTGGTTCTAGTATTTACGTACCTATAAAATTTGTAAGTCTATATAATTTATTTGTAAATATTTTCTAAGCGAATAGTTCATGTGGCCATGTATATTACGTCTTATAACATTTCAAAATTCTAAACTCCAAGTTTTGACAGCGTTGGATTTATAAAATTTATGAGTTTAGTCGGCAGCCTTTTAGAATTTTATATTACTCGAAATGTAAGGAAAATAAGAGAATTTCTAAGCTTATTTTGTTTAGATACCTTTCTGCTATAAGAAGTTTTACTGGCACAGGAATTTCTAAAAAGTAGCCTAAGGCTTTTCCTTTGATAGCAATTTACTTACCGGAAAAATGTTTAATTCAATCATGATTATACTTTCGTAATAATCTTGGATATTTTAAAATTACTTTGAATGAAACGAGTCTCAGAATTCAATATTAGATTTGTATTAGAATTACTAATAGAATACACGTTATAAAATTATCCTTTTCCCTTATAAATTATCGTTTTGCAAGTTCATGGTTCATTATAAATGTGGTATGATGTAGATCTACTTAAACATAGCACATACATTTATTTATTTACTAACGGCCCGCTCGCGGCTTCGCCTGCGTGAACTACGTTATTATTAATTTCTGTCTCCATTAGTACCTACGTCCTATAAGTGACGTCCATGCAAAATTTGAGATTCCTAGCATTAGTAGTAACGAAGTTTCATACAAATTTTCAACCCCAAAGACAACCCATCTTAGCGAGCACCTCCGTCCTATAAGTAACTCCTGTGCAAAATTTGAGATTCCTAGCACATGTAGTTTCTGTTAATTTAGATTTCGTGATGAGTGAGTGACCTTTCGATTTTATATATATATAGAAGATTATTTATTTAGATTATTTACCTATATATGTAGATATATTTTAGTAAGCATGTATCTACTTAATTAAATAATATACTTAAATCTTAGTATATAGAGGTAAATAATCTAAATATGTCTAAATAAGTCTTGTGATCTTTTGCATTAAATATATATTTTAATATATATTTTTAATTATTCTAATTTTCTTAATTAAATATTTGTTTTTATGGGAGGTATGTAAATAAAGGATATGTTAAATGTTTTTCAAATTCCCTATCCCTATCAAAGATACAAGATGCAGTAGTCGCGTTTATAAAAAAAAAATAATAAATGTCAAAATATGGCAATAGATCCAACGAGAATATTTTATTTATGGGCAATAAACTGAAAGAATCTCTCAATATTAGAGCGGTTTAATCATAATAAATTGAGTGGAGGTTAGGGGATAAAGAGATTGACAGCGGTCTTTGGTTATTTCGACACAAACAGCTTGTTCGAGAAAAAAAAGCTTTTCAGATTCAATCAAAACGAACACGTTTAATGAAAAAAACAAATAAATTTATAAATATCTGGTTTTTTTATTACATAAAATTGTGTTTAAAATGTTTCAGACAATAAAGTAAAAAAGGGTAATAATTTATTAAAGGTTACAGGTTCGATTTCCAAAAGAAAAAGCAGAAATCGCTATGCCTTTCCTTTAAATACATTATAAATTTTATTATGAACACCTTCGTTCACACTGTATCCCATTTCGCAAGCTAGGTAGACACAAAATAGTATCATTGCGTGTTGGATAGCGGAACTCAACGCCGCGCTCTGTTGCCATAGCAGGAAAAGGAAAATTCCTTTCATATGACGACGACGACATATTTCACATGTAACGTTGATATAATATTTAAAAATATATATATTTTCCGCTCTCCATTTTTTTCTCCACATATTCTTATGCAACCACGATTCCCCTAAATTGTAAGAAACTTGCTCAGGGTTGTATTTCAGTGTGAATTGAAAAAGATCATAAGATTACTCAAAGAGTAGGTGTGAAAACGCCACTAGCTTTTTACCCGTGACGTGTGATGACGCTCCTATCTCGGCCTACATCTCAACTATGTTCCAAGGGCTCCAACCTTAGTTCTATAGTGTGATTCTTTAAGAAAATTACAAAAAATATGTTTGGATTATGATACATTTATATTGTTTTCTTGAATATAAGTTTACATCTATTATATATGTAAAAAAATAATATTCTTGCTATTAATATTTGTATTCTGTCAAAGTGGGCTGTCAACGCGACTGAGTGAATAAACTATTTCTTTAAATTTATATTTACATTTATTTGCTCTCATATCAAGGCAAACACTGTATGTACCACATGCAGTGCCTCCAGAACACTAGGTTATTTATTATAAAATTTTATAGTATTTAATTAAAACTACACAATTTGAAAACGAACAAAAATTAGATATTTTGAAGATTAATATAAAATTTTACAATATTTTATTTTTTTATTAAAGTGACGATTTTAAATTGAATTATTAATTTATCTGTCAAAAAGTAGTGTTTACTCACTATCAGATGAAATTTGATAAAAAATGCAAAAAGGTGATAGTGCAATATTTTCGCTCATACAAATTAAAATGAATATAATATTCTGAGTAGAATGTCAATAGAATTGAAATGTAATCGGGTCAAGTTGTTTTTCATTTTATCAGCTCCTAAGTGAATATTTGCGTGGCGCTAATGAACTCTGAACATGCAGAATTGCCAATAAAAAATTGTCGACTTCTTGTCTTCCAGCGATTGCATTTTATGATTACTGCCTTTGATATACTTCTTAGAATTATGTGAAAAACTCAACTTGGATATAAATCAACTATTGCTTTAAATCAATATATCGTACTACTCAATACGCGTTTTTATGCTTGTAATCAAACCCAAAGCCATCGCATATATAGTCAGATACTGTATTTAAATATACATAAATACGTAATTAATAATAATAAATTAATATTTCTGTTATATATACATAGAAGTTGATTTTTCAAATTTTGTTATTAATTTTCTTTATAAATCACAAAATTTAGATACAATTAATATAATGCTACACCTCTTTACCTCGTACCTTTACGTCCACCAACCTAAAAAAAAAACTGCTTCACGCCGTATCCCGCACACAGCAGGGTAGGCAAAGGGAACTTAGTGTTAAGACACTCCGTTCCCCACTTTTCGCCGAATCTTGAAGGCATTAAGTGTTGAGTGGCAGGGCAGAACTCAACGCCGCGCTTTTGCCTCGATACCAGAGCGAAGAAACGGAAATATAAAATTAAGTAAATATTTCGTTTCCTCGAGTGGGGACTCACAACCATATATGAATAAAAAAAAAACAAAATTAATTACACAGATATAACAATAACGTATAAAACATAATCCCAGCAAGTATATTATTATCATCAATATGACAGCTAACAATCGAAGTTATCACATTCAAATCGTTGGAGTCGCTATTGTCGCAACATAAAATTACAGTTCGCATTATCAAGAGTGTATTTCCCTGGGGTAGGGTCCCATTAACGCCAACTGTTCACGTCAGGGTTACTATTGTAATATATTATGCAACTGGTGCTAAATTGACTAAGTTATGCTCTTAAAAAGGAAATCGCGGCGTTGAGTTACGCCACTCAACACGCAATGCCTTTAAAATTCTTTCAAATTATGACTTCGATATGTCCCGTTCACCTCACCAAAAATTATAATAATATCAAATATAATATTTTCTACTAATATTACATTAATATACATATGTTTAATAATACCTGCCTTAGATACGACAAGTCAATTGAACGTGAGAGGTCTTTATACGACCTTAAATTACGTTGATAACATCTAAAAATATTTCTTTCAATACCTATCCAAAGAGATAACCCTAAGAAATATCATATTACCTACGACACCCATTAAAAATAAGTCTATGGGGCCTTATCAGCTACAATTTCAAATAAAAATAAAATACTTTAGATAAAACCACACTACTAGAGGCCTATAGCATCTATTTGCCTTATCTACCCCAAGTTAGAGTCCTTTTAAAAGTAAGTAATATATACCCAAATAATAAATCATTGAGCATTGCTTCGCAATGGGGGTTAAAAGCACCATAAACGCCCATTCTAATGTTACAGAAAACATTTAGTCTCATTACTTTTTTATGTCAACTCTGTTTGTTAAAAAGTTGTAATGATAAAGCTTAAAGCTTGTATTCGTCGGTTATAATTAAAATCTTTGGATTAATTTATTTCTAAAATAATGCAAATATTTTTAAATTCCCACTCAATTACGCACATAGCAAGGTATATAAGGGAACCTGGGAACCTAGTGCTACGACACTGTGTTTCCCATTACGATATTTTTATTCCTCACTTTCATTTGGAGGCATTAAATATATCATTTCCTCCTTTTCGCCTAATTTTCATGATAACACATGATTGTACAATTTAAATATAATCTTTTTCCTAGAGCTAGAATCGAATTTATAACCACCAACTAACATGAAAGTATGTATATCGATATGTTAGATGAAACTGAACAAAAGAACAGTCTTCCCATATCCATCAAAGGGCAAGCTTCACAAGGACAGAATTGACCGATAATTCTTAAGAAAATACAAATCCTTTAATACTTTTCTCACTCAGAAGATGAAAATCTTTTGAAGCCTCTTTGTGGTGAATACAATAGCGAACTATTTTCTCTATTTTTGCTGTCTTTATATGTTTTCGGATTAACCCATTTACGTTATATCATAAATGTAATGGAACACTAACAGAATATAGCAATATTTTATCAGCCTCCTTGCAGTTTCACTTAGAATATTAGATGAAAAATGTATGCATGTAAATGACAATATACACGTATAGTATGAGTGCAATAAAATTGAATTTTAAGAGTATGGTTTTAAAAAATAATACATATTCTTCAATGAAAAATATCTTATTTTCATATTCTGTATTAGTTTTATTCAACTTCAGGGTACGCAAATGGAACCTAGTGTTAAGACACTCCGTTTCCCCACTTTCCGTTGATTTTTGAGAACTTTTGTTGAGTCGCAAAACTTAACTTCGCGTGTTGCCTTCGTATCAGTTCGAAGAATTGAAAATAACAATAAATAATAATTAATTCCCCTAGATGGGAATCGATCCAATGGCCTAAACTTTATCCATTATACGACCATCTAATTATAATTGATAATTCAACATTTTTTCCTGCATTTTTATTAGCTTCGAATGTAGGACGAGGGTGCACGGCCAGTACGGCGTGCTCTCACATAATTACGCCCGTATCGCGCGAGCCCGCACCTACTTTACATATTTTGTTTACGCAAACAGACTCTGTTTGACTGTTGAAATCGAGGATCCTTGGATTCCAACTTCAAATGGGCAAATATCAGCGATAGGTCAGCTAGCTGGCTTTGCAATTAAACATGTGAGTAAAGGTTTATGGTTGGGCTGCGTAATAAATCGACCCCAATAGCCCCCGTCTCCCCCGTTTGTAATCTATTGCGTCACATAGTGTATACGATGTCATGTCATTTAAGATACAAGCTTGTTTCTGTTAAAATTTTGTACTCAATGTTTGTATTAATTTCGGTTATTATAAAAATGGGTATCAATTTTAAATGAAGGTAATAACAAAATTGAGTTTTGTGGACCCTGTATGTGCTTATAGCAATATTGAAATAAGATACCTGCAATTTTTTAATTGGAAAAATAATAATAGCTTAAAACATGAACTAAATATATTTTTGTAAATAGTTTTGTTGTTATTTTTTGAAGTATTCGTGGTGCAAAGGCATAAATAAGCGTGTTACTGTAAAAGCGAAGGTTTCACTCAGAAAAATAAATTATTATTTATTAACATTTTGATATTTTCACACTGGTACCAAGGCAAAAGCACGGCGTTGAGTCCGGCGGAATATAGGGAACGAAATGTCTTAACACTTGTTTTTCTCTGCCTAGTCTGCTGTGTGCGGGATAAAGCGTGAAGCTGATACTGGGTACAGGGTATTGTACTATCGAAATTTATCTTCTCGTTTTAATTGTCGCTACTTTTAAAAGCCTAGGCTTTTTGTAAGAGGCTTCATTATTCATATTTAAATCTTAAAACTATAGCTATCGTTCTGTTGCTGGAAGTGCTTAAACACTGGCGGGTAATTAAGACAGGCTTTGAAGAGTAGCAGAAAAACTACATTACATCATCTCTGGTGGTTAAATAAGACTTCAGATAGCTTTTTAAAATTATTTTATATTTTTTATAATGTTCTACATTAAAAAAAGAGTTCCAACGGAAAAGTCAGTCATCAGTCTTAGATACTGTATTTTTTTATATACAAATATATTAAGTACGCTAAAGTACGTTTAATATTTTTAAATACTCTAAAAATATCTAAAATTTTCGTATAAACTTATTAAGAAGTACTTATTTTTATAGATGTGAAATAACTAAACATTTTTTTAATATAACAATATTTGGTTATCTACACTGCCATTCAAGCATTCAATTATTTTTATAATTGTATCATTAAAAAAAGAAATATGTATTGCACTACAGGACTATTTACTAGAATCAGGATATTTTTAAAACTAGATATTATATTCTAAATTTTAATTAATATATACATTATTAAATTCCTCCAAAGTATAGCAAAGACTCGGTTAAGCCTATAAATACTCGTAAAACTCAATTGTAATATCATTTTTCTACGTTAACACTGATTTATTACTGGTAAGACGAGCTCTAGAGGTTTATCTCAGCTAGTGAGATTTATAATTCCAAGATATTTAAGGCATTTTAATAAATCACAAATGCGTGTCGAATTTCTGAAGCATCGCCCCTTCTATGTATTTCTTTAGGGGGCCCGAAGTAGGGGTAGTAAGGAAGCTTAATCTCGCCAGCGTATAGAGGAACACGTATAATTTTTAAAGTGGTAATGTAATCTGTTTATGGTAGGAGTTCATGGGTGTTAAAATTGTTAGATTATTATTTGAACGAATTCTTGGATGTAGAGATTAGAAATTGCGTTTGATTTTAATACTTTAACAAATGGGATCGTTTTCTTATCCTATTAAATTTTGAATGCTGTTATTTAATACTTTAAGAACTTTTATTAAAGGTTACCATGTATTTTTGTACATTACAATCTGCATTTTATGATATTTAAGTGACAATAAGTTTTATAATTATTTATTTACAATAAATTTCTAGTTGAAATATTTAATTAGAACAATATTTTTGTGAAAAATTAATCAGCTTCACGTTGTATCCCGCACATAGCAGAATAGGCAGAGGGAACTTATCGTGTCTTAGCACTCCGTCCTCTACTTATAGGGAGATATTTAGTTTTGTTCTACTATAATAAAATATTTAAAATGCTTTCAAGCTACATAAGTCTCAATAACAGACGACCAGCTCTAATGGTCCTAAGCCAACAGCCTCTAAAACTCCATACAAATTATTAAACACATGGAACTGAGATGAGTTATCAGTGCGTGGGTGGAGATTGATAAACGATAGCGCGTGTGGGTGGGTGGTGTGCGCGGAACTGAGTTTAAACATTTGTCTTGCACTCATAGTTATCTGTTAACGCAACAATAGGTGATGGTGGGAGAGTCTATATGTATTAATTTGTTTGTAGGTTTTAATTGCAATTAATTTTGTTAGTTCGTACTGTATATTAGTTTAAATTGATGATAGCAAAATCCAAATGTCTTTTTGGTTTGTTAAATCGTCTAAAATAGTACTTTAAAATTCTTAAGTAATGTAGTATTAAATTGCGTCAATAATAATAAATGCTAGGCAATACTGAGGCCAATCGATATACAGTGACACTAGCGTGCCAGTTTAAGCGCGACGGGGTGTGGTTTCAATTCCTAATCGAGGAAATTCATACGTAATGTCTCCTGGATTTAACATATAGTGGAGAGGAGTCTTAGTATTAAGTTCCGAGGTTCCCTTTTCCTATCCTGCTATGAGCGGGATACAGTTAACAATACATAAAATCTTTGTACAACTTTGTACAAATGCACAAATTAGGGTCAATAGTGATTTATTTAACTATTACTAAAAATTAACAAAGATAGCATAATTATTAGCTATTTTCTGATTTTTTTCATATGTAGGTATACATAAAATAATATTAACATTGTTAACAATTATGGTTTCTCCCTTAAAATGTATACGAAAATTTGTATTGGAAATGCTTAGACTTTGAGTGCTTTGTGACGTGAAAGTAAAACGAATGGTCTTACTTTTGTCACCGTAAATCCGCCGTAAATATCCCGCGAAATAAAACGTCTATATGTATTCTTAAGTGAAATTACCTTGACGTAAATTGCGAGTAAGTACAAAGCTAACAATTGCTCTACTTCGCGAACGGAATTGACGTTCTAACTGTTAGGGTATTTTAAGTGAATAGTAAATATAAATAAATTTGTTGTGAAATATTATTTTGCTAATGTATTTTTTTCAAATATTCCATCTTCACTTTCCATTCTGGAGGTATTGTCCTTTTACCAGAGCGAAGAAATGAAAATAGTAAATATTTCAAGTGGGAATCGAACTAACAACCAATCACGTTTATAGCCTCACACTTGTTTCTCAAGTTCTTAACTAAGAACATAAAAACAGATTTTCATACAAACCTATTATATATTTTGTATAATTTACAAATAAATACAAAAACATACACACAAACAAATGTATATAGCTATTTCCAGCACCATTATTACTAAGACCTATTACTGGGAACCTTATTTGCTTTAAAACAATTTACGATATAGCCGTAGGAAGTCATAATTATATCCATAAGGTCTTACAAAATAGAGTAAAAAGTAGGATTGCTCGCAAGTGGATATCACTTATGAGTCGTGAACGAAATTCAAAAATTAAAAATCCTCCATTCCAGGCCGCGTCGTGTGCTTCGTGAATGTAATGAATTCCTGTCAGGCGCGCGTGTGGGCGAATCACTGGCTGTAAGGATCGTTGTCCATGCCATCCACAGTGCTAGCGTAGAGTTGAGGCACTATAATAAAACTATATACGTACAATGTTGAGGGATTTTAATCGCGTCTTGGAAACTGGCAGTGGGTTCAAATCTCGCTACGTTCAATTTTAAGTTAAGTGTGAAAAACATGTTTAAAATATATACTAATATTTCTAATTAGTACATGATAGTTTTTTGAATTTTTTACTATATTATAATATTAGAAAATACGCTTCATTGTTTGTTTTTATAGTAATTAATATTGCCTAGTAATTTGAAGTTAGGCATACTAAAACTTTATCTGAAAAGGTTATATAATTATAAGTATACTATACTTATTAGAACTAAAACTACACGAAAAGAAGGTTTTAATCACTGCATCTATAAAATTATATATAAATCCAATTAATATTGAAAGCGAAAAATTATAAATACATCGTACTTTTAGGTATTGCATGGAAGCCTAGCTGAAGTCGAATAAACATTTACCCTTCGCTCAACTGTAATTGTTTAAAATTGAGCCTAACTGTGTGGGCCTGGCTTGTTGGACGCCCTGCTAAATGTCTTGCTAGTTCGCTTTGCTTCGAATCTGCGATAACTCCTAAACGCTGGTAATGCTTGTAAATGATAGGCTTTCGGGTTGATGTATGATGACTGCTCTGGCTTAGAATTTAGATGTAAATAAGCTTTATGTCCGCACTAGATTATATTTGGACCTTTTAGTGGAGGCTGAGTAAATGTCTGAGTTAGGCTGTATCATTAGAAATTGCAGATAGTTATGTTTGTTTTGCAAAATGGAAGAAAAACATGTTTTTGTGTTAAATTCAGTAAATGTTATATTGTACATTTGCAGTGTTTTTTCCTATATTAGAGTCAACTTATTATCAAATACAGTAAAATCTTAGTATGCTCTTATGGATTGATCATAGCTATTGATATAATTATAAAAAACGAAAGGAATAAAAGAAGAGAGTGAGTCCACTATTTGATATCTTTAATCTATCTTATAATGCAGAAAATACATAAATAAATAAACTATTCAGCAAAAACGCACATTGGCAAACATATTAAATAAATTGGTCGCAGTAAATTAAAATGGTATGTCCGTTAATTTTAGGCTTTGAATTTTGCTAAAATAACCAGCATTTGGGGTTCAGAGTAAATTAGGGCATCGAGGCCAGTTAACGTGAGTGGCATTTACCTGATTAATACAAAGGATTTACTGGTTACCGAACTGTGTATGGGGTGGGCACACTACAGGTACATCATGTCACTACAGGTACAGGGCATATTTTACGTAATTGTATAGATTTTTTTGAAAAAACATTTTTTATTTATATTATTAATAAAGAATAATAAACTAAGCTACTCAATATCACAAGTAATATTGAATAGCGGAAATCCAATTTGATAATACATTTGTTCGAGTGGAAATCAAACCGTCAGATACTGTTCCACTGAGTCACGATAGATTCTATAGCCTTTAAAGTTTGTAAAAATACATACAATAAAGCTGAATAGAATTTTATTGTAAAATGACAAGTTAGCAACCAGTCAACCGCTTCTCATTTTGCGCGTATTGTTCTTATTACATCGAACGTATCAATGGATGCTGTTTCAACGAGAACTTTAATAACTTATGAACAAACAGAACTAATACTTTGTTTTAATTTTCAAACCAGTCCATTACATATAAGAAGTCAAGTATAAATGTGGTACTTTTATTGAAAAAAAAAATTGCGCTTTCATATTTTATTTAGTTACTTGTTCTACTATTATTACCTTTTGTGTGTATTTTGTTTTATTTAATTATTTTTTTTTGTTGATTTAGTAAAGTTAGTATGTAGTATTTAAAATGTGTTTAAATACATATTGGATACGTTATGTTATTACTTTCATTGCAAATTAAATTACACAAGAATAAATTAATTTTTAACAAAAAGTGACTTCTAACAACGAACTAAAAAGTAAAAAATAATTTGACAAAGATCTCAAAATTTTGAAGTCGGTGCCAAGTAAAACAAACAGGCTTAGTAATTAGATATTGTAGTAAGGTCGTTGTAGCATAAGCTTTCGGTCAGTCGGTTTTTCTTTTTGTTAAATATTTATTTATTCTTGTGTAATTTAATTTGTAATGAAAGTAATAACATAACGTATCCAATATACAGCCTAGCTAATAAAATCTAACTAGAAACACATTTTAAATACTACATACTAACTTTACTAAACGTTACTTTACCTTTTAACTTTACGTTGTGGTTGTTCTATGAAAAACTTCATTTAATTAGGTATTATTTTTGTGCAAGCTAACATTTTGGTATATTGACAAGAACATACATAAAAAATATTCAGGCGAATTGGGAATCTCCCTATTTTGAAGTTGGTTGAAAGTGAGAACATCCTGTTTTTGAGGTTGGTTGAAAAGAAATTCAACGATCAGGAATATCACTTCTGACATCAATTTACAAAGTTTTTGCTTGTAACTATTACAGTATAATTGATTTTTTACGAAAAAAACAAACTTTCTCAACTTTGACCGGATCCCATAATCGGAACCTAATCAAGCTTTCACCAAATTATCATTGAAATGTATCCTTTCAAATAAAAAAAGAATCATCAAAATCGGTTGACGCGACATTGAGTTATTCATCTATTTGTCACGCATATATCTAAAGCAAATTTAACACTTATTTGATTTTCTCGTGGTTACCATTTTCAGACCAAAAAAAAATGGGACCATTCGGGAAGCTTCACCTTTCAAATAAAAAAAAAATCACAATCGGTTCACCCAGTCAAAAGTTATGAGATAACAAACATAAAAAAAATACAGTCCAATTGATAACCTCCTTTTCTTACAGAAGTCGGTTAAAATGGACATTACTTAGTAAGTTAATAATTAATGATTGCTTATAGAAATGTTATAAAACGCAGTTTTACATCACAATTCATGTAACTTTTATAATTAAATACCGATATACGGTACATAGCAAGCATTGGCGCGGACGCTTATAGCGAACATGCATTACTCGCTCCTAATTATTCACGGCCAGTCTAAATCAATCCGACCACACTCCCGTGCGTTCACAACTCATTTCTATAATAAAACAGATTATAGCACTATGCGACGCTATAACTTAGTATGTTAATTGTGCGTGAGAGTCTGTTATGACTGCCATATTTCTGTCTGGTGCCTTTTTGTTTGTGTAAGCGAAGTAAATTGCAGCCACACGATTCGCTCGCCTTATTTAATGACAATGGTATTTTTACCTCAAAAATTTAAAAGCTTCACGCTGCTACTGCACGCAGTAACGTAGATAAAGGGAACCTAGTGTTAAGGCACTCCGTTTCCCATTTTCCAAATATTGGAGCCAAATTCTAGAGGCATTTATACGCGTATTGCCTCGATACCAGAGCGAAGAAATGAAAATATACACTTAAGTAAATATTTCATCTTTTGAGTGGGGATCGAACCCCCAGCCAGTCGCGTTTACAGTCGCACTTTGGCTCCTGAGCCACGACTGGTCTGTATTTATCTTGACTAGAGTAATTTGGTCCAGCAAATAGTCTTGTGTGACCGTAGGGTCACAATTTGCCCGGTGCTGGCCCTCGGCCTCGGGTGAACTTCGGTAACATTGTTATAGCATCCCCAGTGTCCCTCAGGGCACTGTCCCCTACATCTGTTGTAAAGTCCATCTGCAGAAGTAAACTTAACAATTCACTATCTATTTTATAGATATTGCCCAATAAATTATTGTAAAACTAATTTTATATCGTTTCTTTAAATAACAGTAGATATATTTCGACTCAAGCCATTTAGGTATCTCAAATGCAATAACAAATGATTTTTCTTTAGAGACTTTCTAATTCTTTGAAGTAATACTTATATTTGTTATATTTGTACACTTTTTTTATAAGTTGGACATCATGTTTCCCACGCTAACGTCTGTCGTAATTGAGGCTATCAATAAATAGTAATATTGGCCAAGATTTCTCAATTTATCTGCAGGTGGCTTTTCCCAGCAAAACTGTTTTTCTACCGTCTTGCCTTAGAGCGATAGCCCCTGGGGAATGCAACGAGTCGTCTTAATAGACTTAGATCAGCAGAGTGCGTCCCCTGAGGCGGGCTTGTCCCCCTTCACCCTACCTAAGTCCGCCCAAATATTAGATTAGCTTCTTTTGTGGTGCGACTATTGTCTGCAGGAGACATCCCTAAAATACCACGAGGCAGAATTTATATTTCTCGTTTATTTATAAATAAAAATAAATCAGCTTCAGGTTGTATCCAGCGTATAGGAGGGTAGGCAGAGGGAACATAATGTTGAGACACTCCGTTCCTCACTTTCCGTTGAATTTTTCATGTTGAATGGCGGTACTTAACGCCAGGCTTTTTTGCCTTGGTATCAGAGAGAAGAAATAAAAATATTAATAAATAACAATTAATTCCCTTGAGTAGAGATCGAACCCTTGTGGTTCACACCCTTGTGCCACTGTGCCACGAAGGCCATTGTATTTGTTATATTTTTATTTAACTTTCAATTTTATTCAAACCTTTCATGGAGAGTTTACGATTCATAAACAAAATATTAACGATATCGCTGCAATATTAAATAGAGCAAAAGGGTGTAGGTCGATACAACTAGTTCAACTGTGACCTACTTCGTTTGAAAGTATTTTTATTTACCTACAAACCTAACGACTGTCAGTACCGGTAACCGGTAATTGAAAGAGGTTATTTTTAAATGTGACAAGTGTAGCTGTACTAGATATGTTCTTTATAGGTAAATAAATAAAAAATATATCACACTGTGTACACCACCCACATACAGAAGAGTAGGCAGAGGGAACCTGGTCTTATGACATTTAGGTTCCCTGTCCCCATTTTCTGCCAAAATATTGATTTGTCGATGTACTATATAAAATATACAATGAAATAAACGTCTATTTCGTATTTTTACACATTCGAATGATATAAAAATGTACACAATGTCAAAACAAAAAAAGATTTAACAGAGTTACACTCTAAGTCGAATATGTTAAAAAATAATAATAAATAAATATTGGAATATATCTACGTAAAACATCTAAAATTATCATATAATATTCTAAGTAACTGATATGTTCATTAGAGAGTAGAAAAGCAAATAATCTAAACCGAGTTAATAAGTACATCAAAGAGCTACTTGTAAATAAACATTAATAACTTTACCCAGATACGCAATTACCAATATGCGAATTTCGTGTAACCATTACGAAATATTATTAGCACGCGACGTGACAGAAGACTGTCATGACACATTGGAACTAGCGTGTTAGCATAAACGTGACGGTCGTGGGCTCGACTCCCATTCGGAAGAATGAATTATTGTTTATATATTTTATTTAATACGAAGAAAACAGCCGCATATTATTAAATACAAACAAACAAAATCTTGTACAAAAATTAAAGCTATTACTTAATTATTTTCATCAAGCCAAAAGCGTGGCATTCAGCTGGAGAAAGGAGTGTCTTAACACTAGATTCCCCCTGCCTACTCTACGATATACAGCAAACACCCAAAAAAAAAATTACCCTAATAGGTAATTACCAATATGCGAATTTCGTGTAACCATTACGACATATTAGCACGTGCCTCTGACATAAATATTCCCATTATTACTTACTCGGGAATCAGCCCTAACGTTTCTGTGCAACGATTTTTTTATCACAATCCCGTTGTGCATTTAGGTATAAAGGGGGATTTAGGGCGTAACGTATCGTTGCTTAGGGAGACTGACAGAGGCCCTACTGTTTCCTATTATTTTCTATAATGTGGGTGAAATTTAGCCAGTGCTGACTTCAAATCTTTTCGCTTTTATTACAAACGCTTTTATTTATAGCGACATGGGGTCGTTATGTCGGATTTGGCTAACAAATATATGGTATTTGTTAAGAATAGGACGCGCCTGTCAATGATTCAACCGATTTATCGATGAAATGCACCAATTTTATGTGATGAAATGAATTTCATACGTCATTATGTCATTTATGCGGTAACGGGTCGCTATTAAACTATTAAATGCTGCTATTAAATTATTTAATGGTTTTATTATTTCTCATATTTCACTAGACTATGATTTATAACCGTTTTTTAGATTTGAACTGGTCATGAGTACGGAATGAGGATTCTTTGGGGGTCTTTCTTCGGGGTACCGTAGATGATTCTAAGGTATTGATTCCCCATATTAAAAATCCAATGCCGCTTATTTACCATATCACAGAATTTAGTTTAAAATAAATGTCCATATATTTCACAAAGTAAATTAATGATGGTTAAATACATTTAAATATGAATTAATAAATAAAATTAATTTAAAATGTTTAACTTATGTTTTTATAAGCAAATAGCAACATTATAAAACTATTTTCAAAGCGAAGTAATCGTTAAATGTTTCTATTTTCAGCTCGAAAAGAATAGTCGAGTGAAGAAACTGGCATATCGCAGGAAACAGGTAGGAGCCGACTGTACGAGTGATTAATGGGTTCTACGATAACAAATGTCCTAAGAAAGGGACAGTTACGGCCTCTATTAGGCCTAGGCCATAAGGTAGTCAGAAAATTATTGTTATTTAGCGTTTTGATTACAAATATAAATTATCTAAAACCATTAATTTCTAGAGACAGTTGACTGTCCTACTTCCACCTATGCTTGGATCTGCTCTCACCTAAAGAAATATTTATTTGTACTTAATATGTTTAATTCGTAATATTTAATTGAATTGTACAATATGTAATTGTAATATAATAATAGTAATTGTACATAAATTTCAAATTTTAAGCGAAACAATTTACTTTTTTTCTGTATGGGGATACAGAAAAAAAGTAAATTCGTAAACTCTACGATTTTATTGACCCTACTCTACAATTTTTCTTAATTGCAATCATTTTTTATATTACGAAACAGGATGCCAATATTTTACTAATGATAGAGGTTAAGCCAAATAGTAAGCTCTAAATACTTCTACTAATATTTATATTTTAACCACAAATAATAATGTTTAGAAATTACTTCAAGAAGTAGAGAAAAGGTGACTTTTCACTGGATTCTCTGTCGATTTCGGAAATATAAAATAAAAATTACTTAAAAGAAGTGTGTGTATGACCTAGCCTTCATCACTATAAGCATCATCTACTATTGTTTCGCTGTATGGCTGTTGTCGCTTGTGTTGAAATTCACCTTTGACTTAGGTAATATGAAAAATATTATTTATTTATGTTGCTTCTATAATAACAAACATCTAAGCTAAATAAATATAAAGTATATAGTAATAAAATATTATTTTCATATACCTTAGTTTGACCTTCAAATAATACTAATAGGCTATCACTTCGCGTAGTACAATGTTAGTTGGACCAACTTGGCTACCTCTTAGCTTCTATATACGAAGCAAAGTAATTATAATATCCAAAGAAATCAACACGAATCAGAATGACCATTGTTAGGTTCAAAAATCGTTATTAAATCACTCAATACCATCTTATTATTCATATAAATTATACATCTTATTATTCATATAAATTAACAAAATTTAAAAAAACCAAATATAAAACATAAAAGTCAAACATTAACCTTATATTTATTTGTTTACTCTTATAAAAGATTCTTAAAATCCATTTAGAATATAATTTACGAGTACGCTTAACGACCGAGTTAATTGAAAATCACATATCATAAAATGGAGTCCTTAAACAAAGCCGCTGTCTTCCTAGCAGTCTTCCTAAATATTTACGATTTTGAATTCATTCTAGTGTGGAAACTCTATATATAATGCAGGGAACGGGCCATTACATTTCAAAATTACTACTCAGTTGGATAGAAGCAGTAAGTCCCTTTTAAATGCAAATGTATCATAATTTCAAATATAACGTCCATTTTTTTTTTCTTGAGGAAAATCATTGCGCAGGAACAAATGTGTGACAATATACGCAACAGGTTGTAGGTTCAACTCCCGCTCGAGGGAATTAAAAAATTAATGTCTTCATTTCTTCGCTCTGGTATCGAGGCAAAACTTCTCCAGAAGGAATTGAATTATGGAGGCAGNATAAAAAACAAAATTTAAAAAAACCAAATATAAAACATAAAAGTCAAGCATTAACCTTATATTTATTTGTTTACTTTTATAAAAGATTCTTAAAATCCATTTAGAATATAATTTACGAGTACGCTTGACGACCGAGTTAATTGAAAATCACATATCATAAAATGGAGTCCTTAAACAAAGCCGCTGTCTTCCATAGCAGTCTTCCTAAATATTTACGATTTTGAATTCATTCTAGTGTGGAAACTCTATATCTAATGCAGGGAACGGGCCATTACATTTCAAAATTACTACTCAGTTGGATAGAAGCAGTAAGTCCCTTTTAAATGCAAATGTATAATAATTTCAAATATGACGTCTATTTTTTTTCTTGAGGAAAGTCATTGCGCAGGAACAAATGTGTGACAGTATACGCAACAGGTTGTAGGTTCAATTCCCGCTCGAGGGAATTAAAAAAATAATGTCTTCATTTCTTCGCTCTGGTATCGAGGCAAAACTTCTCCAGAAGGAATTGAATTATGGAGGCAGGTGAGTTGGGTACTCAACGTAGAAACGAAAATATAAATTTAAATAAATATTTCATTTTTAAAGTGGTTTGTGGAATTAATGGTTGAAAATAATTATAACCGTTCATTATTGGCGATTCTTTTTTGTATTTGTAAGTATTTTATACTTACTATATAATTGTATTTTTACTTAAGCTTATATAAGTCTTCACAGTGTTGGGACTCTATAGTAGTAATTTATATTTTCACAATTCTATGTTCCTTGATATATATTTTAGTAAATTATAATATTTTAAAACATTATATTATGTATTATTTAAATATCAAATCTATTTTTATTCATAAGGGCTACTTACTATATTTATAAAACTTTAGATGTAGTTTTACGGGCTGTGAATGACTACTAGCATGTGGTAGATTTATTTCGATTTCCTTTACACTTGGAACTTCCTTCACATGAGCTATAAATTTTGGTGATAAAATGATTTTTAACTGTCTTGCTTTTTTAAGAACAATATCCTGAAATACAACGTGTCACCTTTTAAAACTATTTTGACTAAATGAATAGATTTTAGTTAAATATTTTATGGTCTAATAGCACTTGAATACATAAAATTGATGATTTTTTATAATCAAATCAAATCAGCTTCACGCTGTATCCCTCAAAGAGCAGGGAACCTAGTGTTAAGACACTCCGTTTCCCACTTTCTCCCTATTTCTCGGGGCATTGCGTATTGAGTGGCACCCGACACCAGAGCGAATATATGGAAAATTGAAATAAATATTTCATCTCCTCGAGTGGGGATCGAACCCACAATCAGTAACCATATAATGGTTGTACATAATATAAGGTTTTTATTCAAAAAGATTATCAATAACGTATATAGAACTGTATATATCATGCATGTGTCTTCTCTTCTTTCTTAAATAAAAAATATTTTATTATAAAACTATTTAAAGAAAATCCACCAACATCTATTTATTTTTATTTATATATTATTCACAGGACAATGTTGTCTCAGACAAATTGTATGTCAATCGCAGCTGACGACCGAAAAGAAGAAGACAAAACAAAGACAACGAAAACTAAAATTTCGTGTTTATTTTTAAAAATTACAAATTCACTTGTTTAAGAAGCAGTCATTCGTTAAATATTCTCCACGGATCATTATTCAACGGTATCTTTATTATGGTTTGAGTAAAAGTTTAAAGTTTAATTGATACCACATGTTCCATATGTGGTCTCCTCTCTGTCGTCGAGTCGGCCACATGTGGGACCGAAATGTCATCGGAAAGTACGTACCTATAAATATTTAAAATAATAGTTGCTTTAATTGTTCATAGCAGTTATGATTTGTATTAAATAATTGTTGATATTTATTTTTATTTTAATGGATTTGTAAATAAATAAGTATAGAATGGTTTATGCATGGGTCACATTTGAAGGAGATGTTGTAGAGTTAACATGTCCAACAGATTTTTTTTAGCTTCACATTGTATTCCGAATGTAACAAAGTAAGCAGAGCTAGCCTAGTGTTAAAGCACTCTGCCTTCGCTTTTTCCACCGGATTCTGGAGACAGTGAGTGCGGAGTGCTGTACCTCAACGGTACTGAAACTCATAGAACTTGTAAAATGTAAAATACTCTTTATTGTACGCCAGTTATAACAATTACAAAGATGTTCATAATTATTGATATGATCTCTTCCAGGCAACCTTGGGGTAGAGGAGATCATTAATTAAATGGGAAGAGGTGCACTTAGTATGTCATTAATATAGACACGACAATACATACACTTATTAAAATAAACACTTATAAAAATAAACCTACACACAAACAAACATACACACACATATACATACATATGAAGGGAATTCACACATATGAACTTCTCAGAAGGGACTCGAACCCGGAAGTTTCGGAAGTCTCGGTTACAGGCACACCCTTGTGCCCCTGCACCACGACGCCCACAAAAGTAATGGACTTAATAAATTCTAATTAACACACATTCAGTAGGTAGGCAGGTGTTCTATTTTTTGTTGAATAGAAAACGCTCATATATGATTTGCATATTGATATAAAAATCTTGACGATTTGTCATTCTATATCTCGTTTGTTTGAAGTAAATTTTGCTAAATGTCATTAATTCTATATTTTTTATTAGTCTACATTTATTCTGTGACAGATCCATTTGTTGTTCGTGACATAATATTAAATTAATTATTGAATACTTTTTTTTCGATTTAAATATTAAATTTATATTTTAATATTAAAATAAGATATTCCCTCAAGTGGGGATCGTACAACCATCTATCATATTTACGTTGTAATGATGCCTGAGACCCACTAGTTGCACCAAGATGGCCTAATAAATACAGTGATCACTTTTTTAGCGTAGAGCTTTAGCTTTTGCAATATATCGGTTGCAAAAGCTTAATACTTAAACGAGCACTTTTACAGCCCGCACATATTCGGGTAGGCAGCGGCAACCTGGTAACCTAGTGTTATGACATTCCATTGCTCATTTTTATGTAATTTTCAAGGTTTCACTCCTCAAGAGAAAAAAAACGGGATCCTTATAGGATCAATTGTTTTCCGTCTGTCAAAACCATTTCTTATCTTGATATCGCGTGTAGGTGTCAGGCTGAAATTAATATCAAATATCCTTTGGAGTACAGAAAAATTCAAACTTTAACTCAACGCAATAAAAACATATGAGCATTCATTTTTGCTGCATTTTGTATGAGATTGGATAAGTAATTACTTGCTTCCCGTCGAGTTCCCCCCGTTTCCCCTTCAACTCTTAGAGAGGAAGATCGTCTCGCTGTTGTCTTTGTTCATTAATTTATGACTATATACAACATTTGTATTTTGAACTCGCGTTCACCAAAAAGCAATCGTGCTTACTCAAAAAGAAAAACCTATTTCATATTTAATTCAATTAATATGCAATTTATCAAATATATAGCACAAACCACCTTTACGTCTAACATAAATAGTTTTTATTCGTCAATAAAATGTAAGAAGCAAACTAGGACTTTAGTACTAACAAGAGTTACGGCAGTGCTCATTTTGCTCAACTCCGCTGGTTCAATTAAAATTGTAATTAATTGCTCCGCTCTGAGCACTGACAGCTTCAACGTGAACATCATTTACCTTTATATTTATGCGAATCCGCTCGACAGTTGAGGAACGATATTCATCATTTCTTATAAGTCGGTTACTTTATTTGCTGTGCGGCTTTTAAGATCTTGAATGTGGAGGAGGTTTGCTGAGGCTCTTGTGAAAATGTGTCAATCTGTTTTAATGTATGGGTTTTGTGACATTGCTGCGTGATAGGAGCTAGGTGTGGGGGGTATCTTCTGTGCTATTACTATTTAGCTTTGCCTTAAATAAAGAAATTATATGTTTTTTAATGTTTATAAAATAACAGCATATTTTTTTGGTTAACATTAGGTTCCTAGGTTCCCTCTTCCTAGACTGCTATGTGCGGGACACAACGAGAAGCTTATCTTCAAAACATAAAAATATGTAAATATAAAAAAAAATAATTAAAATTAAACGTGTATTTATTCTTATATTCACAGTAAATATATTGCAAAGATATGAAAAAAATATTGAAGCTCCACATTTTCAAGTTTAAATATGAAGCATGCTTGCATACTGAGACTTAAAGTAGGCGAGTTATAGTTTTAACAATACGCAATATTATTTATGCTTTTTTGTCATATACAATACGGGTTCTTATACATTTTTAATTAGTAACAAAAATAGTAGACCGCACCTTATTAATAATGGAAATTAATTATTTCTTTTGAATCGAATGTCATACAATATCAATGTTTTAATTTAATTGGTTTATCTTCAATTCTTTATATCCCGTACATAGCAGGGTAGGCGAAAGGAATCTAGGAACCTAGTGTTAGGACATTCCATTCAGACACTTCCGTTTTCCCCTTACCGTCGAATTCTTGAGACTTTTTCTTGAGACTCAATAGACAGACGTTACAGACTCAACGTCGTGCTTATTTGTCTGGTTATCAGAGAAAAGAAAAGTAAATATTAAATATTTTGTTCCCTCGAGTGAGATCGAAACCGTCGCTATAGTCGCCACGCTTCGGCCCAAAGAATTTGATATTATACCACCATATCCCAAAAAGTTTCTGTCTCATATAGAATTTTTTGGACTAAAACACTATTTACACAGTAGCGATCTCCAAAAACCCAACCATCATCGACGGACGTTCCATCAATTTTACTCACTAAATCGTTCAATCTTGTATAAAATTCATAGGATGTAGGTCTGATTAGAATGATAAATAAGAGAGAGGCCCGCCCGAATATTCTCATTTAATACGTGACTTGTGTCGTGAGAGGGACGATGTGTGTATCGCGATGGATGGAGGACTTCAGGTCTTATCTGTCAGTTATGTCCCATTCTAAGCATGCAAAATGTAAGTTTAGGACATTTTTGTAAAATGAACTAGTTCCTATTGAAGCTGATTTAGGTATATTCAAATAAAAACATTACAACTGACTTGTCTAATGTATATTAGTTAATAATAATTTAACTGATCATTAGGACACACTGTTCTACATTGTCCGTTATTTTAGAGACGGAATGTTGGTAGACGAAACCTTATGTCACGTTGTCTTAAAAACTAGACAAAAAAGAATTAACTATTCTCCAAGTGAGAATCGAATCTGTAATCAAATATGACTTACCCTATTACTTATTTTCATAAAGCAAAAAGAACCTAGCCTTAAGACATTTTGTTCCTCATTTTCTACCAGGATTGAACCCGTGACGAAATACGAAAAATTCACCATTACAGCCCAGTCGTTCCGCTGCGGCAAAACGACTTCCACTATTTTATTAAATTCCCTATATTCCATACACTTCACCCTTACTTATTTAATATTACAGTGTAACTCACTAACTAACTAACTAATTATGGTTATTTTCACAAGCGGTTTTGTCACGCAACTGTTGGCTTAGTGCCTCGTTACACCGGACACGCCGACTAACATCCGCTTCCGCAACAAAGACAGTGTACGTCTACCGTTTATTGTATGAGTCTTGCAAAAACTGTATGGGGGTTACTTTATTTGTATGAGTTATTAATGGGCTTTCTTTATTGTTTGCAACTATGAAATAAATGGAAATCTCAATTAATATTATTTTATCGATGTTTTTATTGTTAGTAATATTTTTGTCGATTTTCGAGGAAATGAAATGTTTATAATTTAATTTCTTTACACCGGTGTCGAGGCAAAGTGCGGAGTTGAATTTCGTCGCGCAATGCTAAAATTCGATGGAGAGTGGGAAGAGGAGTCTCTTCGCGTTAGGCTTTCTCTGCTAAGAAAAGAATTATTGTAAGTACTATATATATATACATATTACACATATATTTATAAAAAACCTAATCTATTTTTTCCGTCGCGCTGTAAAAACAAAGAGCCAGAGTCAAGTAATTGAGGCTACCAATTCATTTCGAGATCCATTCCACTCATCGATTGGTCACACTTTTTACATATACAAATTACACCGTAAACTGCGAGGGTTAAACACGGTATTTTTCTTCGAGCTCTGATAATCATTCAATGTCAAATTGTAATGAGGACGACGGTTCCCTAGAAAAGCATAAATCAAATGAAATTATTCACTCCCGCCCATTCGATGCATTTCGTCTCCAATATAAAGTGCGTCTTTCGTCATATTTCAACACAACCAGGGAAACGTACGACAAATCGCTTATTTTGTAAATGGAGATATATTTCTTGTTTTTGTTTTGATGAAAATAAGAAATATATCGTCGTTGCGCAGAGGCACAAGGAAGTGATTGTTAGGCGATGGATGTGGGTTCGATCCTCACTCGAGGGAACGAATTATTAGTTATTAATATTTTTTAATTTATTTACTCTGGCACCAAGGCAAAAGCGTTTCGGTGACTCCAAAATTCGACAGAAAATGGAAAAGAGTGTCTTAACACTAGGAGAGAGAAAGCTTGATTTTTTTATTATGATAAAACAGATAAATTTACATGAAAATACTGATCGACGTTATAAGTCAGTTTGTAAAGATTGCATCTAAACTATACGTAACGACGTGGTATACACTGTTGCGTCAGTGTCATAATAAAGTTTATTTTAGGGACGTATAAAAACTTTTTGCAAATAAGAGACCACGGGGACCTTCGACGAATAAAACAATAAAAACAAATGGTCGCATCAGTTTCAAGAATAAGCATAAAACGTAAGTAATTAGGTGTCAAATAACAGTGACCATAAAACAAGGTTCCCAAATGAATTTAATAAAAAATATCATAAAAACAGTTGCACTCAACAATGTGGGGGTGACCTTTAATTTTTATTATAGTAAGCTCCAATAGCAATGGCTGTTTAAAATAAACTGCAGCTTAAATTCTACCTGTATCTTAATTGTATTCGAATCGGTGGAAGGTCAACGTATAAGTGTGCTTTAAAACTAAGAGTGTTAGTATTATTTTTTACGTTTTTTTTTATAGTTATTTGATACTTTGGTATTCTGTTTGTAAGAAAGAATATTCCAAGAACATTTAAGGACGTGTTGACCAAAATTATTATGTTAGTATAATGATATAAATTATACAAGTTTTTTACTTGTTTTATAGGGTTAAAATTGGAAATATCTTATGAAGGAAAAATGCGATATTGTTTATTATAATTGCTCCAGTCGGGGCTCATGGACACAAGCGTGTGTCTGTAAGCGTGACAGGTTGTGGGTTCCATCCCCATTCGAGTAAATGAAATATTTAATGTTTTAATTTCCTCGCTTTGGTAATGAATCAAAGCGCGACATTGAGTTCTGCCACTCAACAGAAAGTGGGGAATGGAAGTTATCTTAATAAGAACGGAGTGTCTTAACAATAGGTTCTCAGGTGCCCACTACCTATCCTGCTCTGTGAGATACAGCGTGAAGCAAAAAATAACATAAAAAATATTATTGCACAAAGTTTTTTCTAGTTACAAATACAGTATTTATTTTTCTTAATATACTCTATGTAAATTTAACAAAATCTCCCAAGCTAAAATAACCTACATTTCTAGTACTTTAAAAAAAACTAACCATTTACAGCTTTTAGCGGTTTCACTGATCTCTTGTAATATAGAAACGGTTTCACGCAGCATTTATCTCGTATTCCCGTTTTTCTATAGCCAGGATACTCCTGTTACGAAGTTGGTGCCGTATTCCTGCCTCGCCTGTCGTATACAGCAATTCGGGGATATCAAAAACGCTTTTCAATATCGTTTTTTTTTCGAACTGTGAACAAACGCAGTCATAAGTATACAATTATAATATAGTAATAAATATATGTAATTAGTATTACATATAAATAAAAAATGCTTTATAAACTATAAACATAAGTTAAAAAAAACAATATTTATTAATTAAATTGAAATAATGTTAAAATACAAAATCATATATTAAATCCAAATTTCTACCTTATTCATTTATTTAGAAGTTCTATTTCATAACGAAGAAATAATAACTAACTAAGAAAACCGCCAAAATATGAATCTGCTACTTAGTTAGCTATCAAATATTCGCTTCTTTTCTTTTACACCCGTGAAGAATATACCGATTGAAAGAGAAGAGCGTATATCAGTTTATTAGATATTCGCCTTATCTCATTCACGCCCGTTCGGAATACGTTACTTAGAAAGAGAGGAAGTTAGTTCCGATATAAAATCGTTTGACGTTTCAGATGTTTTGCGTTATTACGTTTTTGTTCAGATCACAGCTATGTTGAATTTTAAGTTTCTGTAAGAACGGTTTTCTAAGAACATATATCGATATGGTATGTTTTCCTTAACATATCGGTTTTAAGTTACGTTTTGATATATCGAACTGATCCCTACTCTAAACAGGAGGCACTTCTAACTTTATTACGGTAGCTATTTATTGAAATGTATGTTCGTATGTCAGTCATCCTATCCTATCCTATCCTATCCTATATATTATAAAACAAAGTCGCTTATCGTGTCTGTCTGGCGTTTCTAACTCTTCTTCTTCTAAGCCACCCAACGGATTTTGATGCGGTTTTTACCATTAGGTCGAGTATTTCTCACGAAAGGTTTATATATAGTTTATTATTTGTACATTCTTATGTAAATTAACATAAATATGATAAATGTGTATAAAGTCCTACCCGTTGAGACACTTTCGCGCACGCGCTGCTTTAATGGTAAGTACTACATGAAAATAATGTAGTGGAGTATTGTTCCTCTTAATAAGATCTACAAAAAAGTCCCCGACAGCATATTCGTATCTTTTAAGGATAACGTGTAGTGATCATATTTCTGTCTAAAAATAGTAATTTCAATATATTTTTTATTGTGAGGGATATTTTTCCATAATGGTATTAATCCTTATCCTTTAAAATACTTTATTAATTTTCTACGTTAAACGAAGATAAAATTTGCTTTTTACACTATTTCGAAATTGCGAATAGTTTTAGAGAAAAACGCATTTAATTGTTGACACATCACGCCGTTGACACATCAGCTGTATGTTACTCAAGTTTCACTTATCCCTTACTCTCAGCATATAAATAAGTATATTAGTTACGTTGGCCATTTAATGTAGATCAAAACTGTCCTTTACTGTTTTTCATATTAATAAGTACTTTAGAAGTTGTTACAATATCAAAAAATCCTTGCTGCGAAACGGCTCGCCACTCGCCATGCGCCGCGCGACGTTTTGCTTATCAAGCGCGTCCGCCGCGCCCGCCTGCCTTACACGCATCGGTGGTTCAGTGGTAGAATGCTCGCCTGCCACGCGGCCGGCCCGGGTTCGATTCCCGGCCGATGCATACTATTTAATTTTCCTCACAGGCAGCCACGTAGCGCTTGCTTTTCATCAGGGACAGAATACCCTCTTCAGCATTAATCACAAGCTCGAAAAAAAAACCCGCCTGCCTTTATAGCCACAAAGGTTTAGATGCGTTTGCACGTATTGGATAATTCGAGTTGAATGTATTATTTCAGCGCGATATATTTTGTTTCATATTTTTTATAGTAGTTATTATAGTAGGTAGATTTTGTTTATAATTTCTTCCGTTTAAAAATAGTCATTTAACTATCTAAAAATAATCATTTAAATATATTTTAGTAAGTACTTGAAAATATTAGTAGCCTAGATTTAAAATTACGCTACCTACTAAAAAATCCTTGCTGTGTGGAAAATCCTTATTGAAACTTATCATTACTTTCACATTATCTTAAGTGCTTATACATTATATGACTAATCCAGTAGTAAAAGCGGGCGAAGCCGCGAGAGGGTCGCTAGTTATATTATAAATAGTTTTTTTTAAATTTATATATATATATATATTTATATATATATATATATATTTATAATAATATAATATACTTTATATATTATATTGTATTAAGCTCGTTGCTTCCTTACATCGTAGGCTACAAATAACTTCACCTAAATATCCTTCTTACCTAAATCGAGAATAACAAAGAAACTAAAAGGTGTACTAAAGAATACGCAAAAATTCAATATCAACGGAAAGTGGAGATCATAACAAACTATTTAAATATTTATAGTAAATGGCAGTAAATGCTCAATAAATATAAATAAACAAAAACATTATCTGTATTCGAATTCCACTGTGGCAGCGTAAGACGAGGTCACGGAACTCACCGCCCGCGGGCTTCCCCGATAACTGTTATTACCCGGCTCCTGACATGAACCACATCTACAATTGATTTCTATCGCGACATCATAATTAGTAAACGGAATAAAAAACTTCAGTTAGTTTACTTACAGCTCTCTATAATTATTAAAGTTTATCTCTGGTAGAAATCCATTAAAGATTAAAGTATTAGTAAAGGTATTAAAAATATTATAAAGTAAATTGATTTATGCATGCTAGAGTTTGTTGTTGAAATTAAATTAAATCAGCTTTACGTTGTATCCCGCACACAGTAGGATAGGCAGAGGGAGGGAGGTTAAGACATGGAAGTATAAATTTAAATAAATATTGCATTTCGTCGAATGGGAATCGAATCCACGACCAGTTGCGTTAACAATCACACTCGGAGCCAATGCACCACGTTTGGCCTTAAGGAGATTGTAAAATATAAAATTCGTCCAATAAATCCAGATGAACTGTCGAAAGAATAATCAGATTGTTCCGATCGGTTGAGACCTAGCAGACGTTCTCACGAAATTTACGACCCAACTTTTGCACGTTACTCTTCTTATCATTCACTTCGTAATGCCGAATGATCTCGGCGTTCGGGCGTCGTCAAAATACAAGATTCCGGTTTCAGTGTGGGTATTTAATATTTTTCTATCGAAAATCGATTAAGAGATAGATAAAAGAATAGCTTCCCGCTGCATCTCACATATAAAAGCATAGGCAGAGGGAAAATTTAGTGTCAAGACACTCTGTTTCCTATATTACACCGAATTTTTCGAGACATTGCGTGTTAAGTGGTGGAACTCAACGCCGGAGTTTTTGCTTTGGTGCTAAAGCAAAGAAATGATACCTAATATTAATAAATTAGAACCCACACTCATCGAATTACAGTCGAACCCTTATGCCCCTGTCGACGGCAAGCTAAAGTAACAGGTAGATAAAGTAATAAATACAAGCCCAATTAATGCTAATATGTATACATGGATTATCTGATAAGATACAAAAGTTGCGATCTCTTACCGGTATGTCGCTAGTATAGAGGCGATCTTTTACCAGTAAATACTGTGTTGAGTTGTGCGGGATCGTCGTGGGTGGCGGGCTTCGCCTTATCGACAATCATCCATAATGACAGCTGTTGGGTAATAGTCCCACGACTAACGTAAACAGGTACTTTTATGATAATTAGTGCATCCAATATTTATTTGAGAGGTTTTATATGGCATATTATGCGCCGCCCTTTCATCTTACCTCTTGTTTATTGGTTCAGCTCCCGCTACAAGGCCGGTTCGATCGGGGCTAACTAGGTCCGAATGGCTTTTTAAGGTCGTGATTAATTAAATTAATCGTAGTTATTCTACGTAATTGAGTGTATGTCATATTGGCTGTTTTAATTAATAGATATTTGATATTGTTTTATTTTATTTTAATATACATACGAAAATGCTGCCGCCGGTTTTTTTTAATGGGCTTTTATAATGTATTTTGATTTACAATCAAAGCGAAAGGCTTTGTTTTGCGCTTTGTTTACTTAAACTTAAGGCGATAATTTTCTTTAAACAGTTCAATAGCGAAACGTGAACGTTAACTTAACGAATCTAGAAATCTTCTTCTTCTTCCTGGCATTGATCCCGGCTATTACCAGGGTCTGCCTTCCTACTTAACCTACTCCACTTTGCACGATCTTTTGCGTCCTCGGTGGTTAGACCATTGGCTCTCATGTTCTGCATCACGGACATGAGAGCCAATGCCAGCCAAACTTAACGAATCTAGAAATATAAAGTTATAAACTTAGAAAATATATATTTATCAGAAACTTATAACTAACGCATATTTGCACGAACCACTTGATAGAGTAATGAAAAATATCAAAGTAATATCAATTTACGTGATGGCTTCTGAAAATGACTATGGAATATGGCGTCATACCATCATTAGAGGTAATCGAGGTAATTTTTCACACATTTTTTCAAGCGAGACCGTGTACACTTATGGCATACTCGTAATTCATTTTCTTACCAATGTAGAAAAAAATGATTGATGCTGTATATATAAAATACTAGCGGACCCGGACGCGGCTACGCCTGCTTGAAATATAAAAATATTTATTAAATATATTTATGAAATTATTTTCAGTTTTCAATAGAATTAGTAAGAAAATATAAGCTTAAATAATAAAAAGGAATAATAAGTAGAGACATATTATTAGAAAAAATATCTGAGTTATTCAAATGAACCAACAAAAGGAGTAAAAGTTAAAGCTAAAGGATATTCTTAATATTAGAAAAAGTACCTAAAGTTTTCCGTGCGTGCGTACATAAAATAAGAAGAGAACCAAAGTGTATTTAAAATTAATTAATTATAAACAGAAAATAATTACATAAAAATTAACAATAGATCGAAAACGTATAAAAATTTGTAAAACCGTCAACGTAATCTACCCGTTCGCGTCGGTCATACTCATACTATGCCGCCCGTAGGCTAGGTCATTTCGAATCAGTGACATCTCCTTAATTATTTATTAGAATGTTATACAGTAAACTACAATTTCAATTAATTTCAATCTAGTTAAATCTTAAGAGTGACTATTATATTTATTTTCATAAGGATGAATATCAAAATGTCGCGGTAACGGTCGCGTAGCGACGACGGTTGTTATTAACATGACAGAATAAATTGCATGTCAAATTAGAAATAAGTATTTTAATATATTAATATATATGTGGAATGTAATTTTATAAGAAGAAGAATGAAGCTTTTGAAGAATGCAGCTTTCATACAAAACAAAAATAAAGTAAATCGGACCAGTAGATGCAGAGATCTTAGCGTTCAAACAAACAAACAATCTCTTCCGCTTTATTATATTAGTATAGATTATATATACGAGTAAGTTTTTACCGAAATAACAATATGATTTTGTGTACTCATTAAGAGCGAGTGTGTTGGTGGGCCGACGTCTAGTCGATAGATTTTTTACGATAAAACTATAATTGATTGCCCAGTACCTATAAAATACTATAATTATTTCGTTCGCCAACTTTTGTATAGATAGTTTGATCCGTTGAGAACTTTACATTTACTTTGAGATTGTTCTGGAAGTTAATCGTGACTGGCTCTCTTGTTTGTTTCTTTAAAATTCACTGCAGATATTGACCTAGTGTAATTATAAACTTGTAAAGTTCAACTCGCGATTTATTAAAGACTAGTGACCAGTTCGTGGCTTCGCCCGCTTGAATTATATAAGTATTAATTTACTAAGCTGCGATGCTTTTGTTTTAATAATAATATTATTATAAAAATAATATTTATAGTTATTTTAAACAGTTAAGCTTCAACCAATTTAATAATACAGTTTAACATTTTTTAAATGCTATTACTCTTTAACGTTAAGCACTACACGTTATGGGAAGCTTGTAAAAATCTAAAAAGTCTTTCTCTATTCTCCAGCACCAAATATTAACAATCATTGTCATAGAATTTGAAATGAGAGAGTGATAATGATTAAAATACAAATTAGATTCTATATAATACAAGGATATTTGCCACTATTATACTTAGAATTATATTATAAAAATAATACAAAAGAAACTAAAGCGTATATACATACTGACATTATTACACACAAGCAACACTACGGTTGCAATGAAAACATTTTATTAGCGGTGAAACTTTATTTTTGTACGTAATTCTCAACCCGGAACGAAGTAATAAAAGAATCATAAAATACATTTAAATTGTTCGTAGTCTTTAATGAAACAAGTAACTTCTATTTACATTTTGCCCTCGCTGAGTATTTGTTTCACTTGTATGAAACAATGGTAGTAAATCACTTACGCTGATGATAATAATAGTATTCGCCGTTGACAGCCAGTACATGTCGTTATTCATGGAGATTTAGCCAGAGCATATATTTTATTATATTATTATTATTATTATTATTGCATATTTACACAAACAAAAACTATATAATAGTCGAGGTTAGTCGTGTCGACTGTAAGCGCGACAGATTGTGGGTTCGATTTCCACTTGAGGACATGAAATATTTAATATTTTCATTCCTTCGCTTTGCTATCGTGAGTCTTCGTTTTAAAACTATCCAGTATTTTTTAGGGTTCTGTACCTCAAAAGGAAAAAATCAACCCCTTATAGGATCACTCTGTTGTCCGTCCATCCGTCCATCTGTCAAGACCATCACAAGACGAGATTGGATGGAGATATCAAGCTGAAATTAATATCGAATATTCGAATCTATGATCTTTTGAAGCATAGAAAAATCGCATTTTGAAGCATCTTAGTGAACGCAATCAAAAAATACGTGTATTACAAGCATCTATTTTACTGTATTATGTAAAAAATTCGCCGCATAATCAAAATTTAGAATACTCTTCAGGGACCTAAAGTTGTGAAATTTGACAAAAACTGAGAACTTACAGCTAAAAATCCAAAACCTAAAAAATATTAAATATATAAATGTAGGTCGTTCATACATAATGAGTGCATACGCAAATTAACCTTAGTCAACTTTTACTAATTGTATTTCCGGTTGATATTCAATTCTGAAATCGGTACGGAACCCACGGTTTGCAAGTCCGACTCGCATTTGTCCGGTTTTTATTTCATTATAAAATTCTCACGTTATTTTTAAGATTTACTTAACCATATGAAATAAACATTTGTTGCATACTTATTTGTATATAATATAAATAAATATACTAAATAGAACATCTCAGTGTTTAATCTATTCGCAATTAACGTTAAGGCAATTTGACCAAGTACGCTTACATATAGTGCAGTAGACTACTGTAATAAGCTTTTAGAACGTCTCACTTGCTAGTAGTGGTCAGCTGATAGCGATGAGTAATTAAGAAGCCAACCTCAACTTCGGCCAAGGCATCCTAAATGGAACTAAATAAGCCAAATCTCAAGCATATCCTTCTAAGTACTGAGATATTTACCTTCTACAAGCTTTCGAAACTTGGCTTGCATAATGAAACATGGGTTCGAAGTAAATATTCTGCTCGGAGTTGCAAGGTAATGCATTGGATTTTAAAATAAATTTATAAATTTTAAACTATAATATTAATATATCTTAAATAATAAATATAATCTTTACCATAGGTATACAGCTAAGATTATTATTAAATATATATATATTTTTATATATGCCATATATCTAATGAATTTTATGACATTGAGTTCGAATTTTATCTATTTCGTTCTCTAATATATGCCGTCTCTAATATATGCCTTTTCTCATACATTATGTAATATTTTTGTTCCAATTTGAATCAATTTTATTTGTTTGCTTGTACGAAAAATTCAAACAAAGCAATTTGTGTAGCGGATAAAGAGGATTGAAAGTAATTCAGCCGCGTGCCAGTAATTGCTATAGAGGAATACAGATAATCTAAAATATATATTGACATTGTTTTTATACTATATTACTATTATATATGTTATTTATTGAGCATAGCAAAATATTTTTAGGGTTCCCTGCGTCAAAAGAAAAACTAACACTTTCAAAGAATTATTTTGTTATATGTGTGTTTGGGTGTCTGTCCGTCTTTCAAGACCAGGGAGGAAGATATGAATGCTTATGTACCTACCATTCTTGCTGCATTTGGTAGAAAATTCACTGCATTACCAAAAGTTAAAAGGAGAACGGTGTGTCTTAGCACTAGGTTCCCAGGTTCCCTCTGCCTAACCGGCTATGCGTGAACCTAAAAGATAAAAAATAAAATACTGTTAAGAATCTCAATTTATTCAAGTTTTTATTCAAGTTTCTTATTTATTTATTTGTTCGTTTTTTTCTAAATGGAAAACAATATCAACTCATGAATTTGAAATCCTAAGTTAAACTATATTCTAAAAAATATTTGTATGTATATTGCGTTTTGGACAAATAGGTGTAACTATAGAAATAATAGTTAAAATCGGATACCCGTATTTTTACTTGTCCGCTTCACATATAACGGCCTATTTTATGGTAAAATTTAAAACATTTCATACACTATATTTATATTTTTAATATGAAATTAAGGAAAGAATTGTTTTAATATTTTTATAATACTAACGCATTACTTGTTGAGTGGCGCAACTTAACGCCGCGCTTTGCTTCGTTACCAGAGCGAAAAATAAAAATATTAAATATTCCATTCCCCCGAATCAGAATCGAACCCATGCTTGTGCCTGCACCGCGATGATCTAAGCATATGTTTCTTCATCTCAAGTAGTACACAATGTAATCATAATTCAAAGGTTCTATTCATTTTATAAAACCTTAACAAATTCGAAACGACAAAGGCGTTATTTACATTTCAAACAACGCCACGTAACGGGCAAGACACTGTTTTTCAAACTTTCCGATAACATTTCATATTTTGTTCCATTGTGAGACACTGCGTGTATCATTGAAGTTTACGATGCACATCCTTCTTTATTACCCAAAGATGGCACACTGGCTTTGAATTTATTTGAAATATATTCCAAGACAGTTTCGGGTATGTCTACAGTATCTTATTTTAAAAGATTTGAAGAAAAATATACTAGAAATTTTCTAAAACTAGATATAATAGTCTAGCGTTCTTGCTCTAAAAGTTAGAGCAAGAACGCTATACGAATAAATATTTTAATAAAAGGATTATGGAGTCTGTGTGAAACAATTAGTTATAACAAAAGCTGATTTAACTGAAACACCCCCCCTACGCTGTGCAGAGCTGAATCGGCTCGCAATAAATTTGTCCACGAAATAGACGTGCGTGCTCGCGCCTGCACAATAATAAATAAACTTTATGGCCGTACCGACCGTACCTACTCCTGTTTTAACATTTATTTGTACCAGTTCAGTACATTACTGACGTTACTCTGTTGCATAACGAGAACACACCCTAAATAAATTGGAAGTCATATCACGTTTTGCTGGTGTGGAACGCGCTTCAGCATTTGTCCAGCTCTATATTTTCTGATGATGCTAAAATTGGTACCCCTTTTTTGTCGTTTTGCATTGTCTCTAGCGTTCGTTCTGTCCAGGTATATGGTTGACTAAATTTTAGGCAGAGAAAGGTGTTGTTTCTGTCATTAATATTTGGATATTTCAAATGATATCGGGGCCAGTGGGTTCGATTTCTATTCAAGGATATATTTAATATTTTCATTTCTTTACTCTGGCGAGGAGGCAAAGCGCGACCAGTTAGCACACAATGCCTTCTGAATTCGGCAAAAGCGGACAGTCTTAACACTACGCACCCTCTGTCTACTCTGCTACATGCAGGATACAGCGTGAAGTAAAAAAAATGGATCTTTGATCTGGTTTCTTTCAGTGATATTTGAATCCATTAACACTCGCGGAATACACACACGTTCCAACTGCATTACAACGAACTATTATATTATTTTCACATTTTTATTTTTATCCCAACAAGTATGAATATAACTTTATTTTCTACGACCAGCACCGACGTCGAGACAATGTGTTCAGGGAGTTCGCTTAACTAGACTGGGGCATATAAGTTAATGGTCAATATAAAATCTAACATTTAATTTACGTAGCCCTATTACTTAATAAGCAAGCAAAATTAATTATTTCTTCATATTTTTTATCTCGCATATCTGTCGTAGAGCCGAAGGCCGCTGGGGCATAAAGAGGTTGGCGGGAAGCGGATGGGTCCGAAGAGCTGAGTATCGAGTGTGGTGGCGAGAATTGGGGAAGGCCTATGTCCAGCAGTGGAGAAAAAATGGCTGTTGATGATGATGATGATGATGATGATTTTTTATCAAATGAACCTAATAAATCAAAAATGAAAATTGCTCTGCCCTGCTGTCAAACTCTAAATGTGACAAAGAATTTAAATTACAAAAATTTCATATAAATAAGTGTCAAGTGATATTCTGAACGATAACTGCAAATTGAATATGTTACCAACGACGCCAAAAACTGGCAATGAACTTTCATTATACAATTATTTATTCTTTTTAACATCATTTCGGCTAAATCTATTAAAATTTTTGCTAGTGGCTAATACCCAATTTTGTGCAGGAGACTTTATCGCTTATAAAACGTAATAATGTGGTAAATTTGACAAGTTCCGATGCAGAAGTTCGATTGTAAAAAGAAAAGTGGAATCTTATCCCATATCATAAAATAAATTGCATGGACAAAACAAGTTTGATATTTAAATAAATGAGATATTTTTGTAATCAAGAATAATATATAGTTTTTTATAACAAAAATTAGTTTTCACTAATATTTTATAATGTTTATGTCATCAATATTTATTGCGAGGCCATAGTGGCGCAGCGGCACAAGGGTGCGACTGTAACGCGACGATTATGGGTTCGAGGAAGTGAAAGATTTATTTACGTTTATATTTCCATTTCTTCGCTCTGGTGTCGAGGCAAAGCATTATTAATTTCTCCGAGTGAGAATCGAACACACAACCGTCGTGCTTAGAGTCACACGCTTGTGCCACTACGTCGCGACAGCCTCGTGGAAAAGCAGTCCATCACACAAATATTCATCATTAATCATCATCAAGTGCAGTTGCCTTCACCTAAACACGCAAGCTCACTAACCAACCACTAGACTAAATTATAATACTTTTCCTAAGCAAAATATTATTTACGTTTAGTAAATAAATACAAAAAATATATATTTTCATTTTAAATGTATCTATCTATGTTAAGTATTTTACAAAGCCAATATTGTAATTCATAGCAATTAAAGCGAAACACTACCATTCAGTCGATGCGAGGCGTACATTAAAAATCTATAATAGCATACTCCTTCATACATACACATGTTTCTTGTCTTCCCTTCGCTTTGTTTTATGTAAATAGAGCTAAGTGCACACTTCTGCATAAAGTCTATAATTTTACATAAAAAATACATAAAATTCGAAAGAGTCTAATTTATTATTTAACTTTACGTTTATGTTAGCATTTGCTGTTTTAGGTACTAGAAATTGGTAATATTTATATTATGTTCTTTTAATATAGTCATTCGTTATTAAATTATATGAAAATATGTATATTTTTATTTTTATTTTTATTTCCATGTGCTATTGTCGTTACAAAGGGTGTGAATGTTACTAAGGATGGAATGTTTTCTATCGTCAATTCTTTAATTACTTTATAAGTCGGACTGTTAATCTATTCTGAGTTTCGCCTAACGGAACTTACCAACGCGTGGTAAGACACTGTCCACCAAATTTTGTAGGTAGAGCGTGTTGAGTAGCGGAACTTAACGCCGAGCTTGATTTCACCGGAGCGAGGAAACGAAAACATTAAATGTTTCAAATCCTCTAGTGAAAATTTGATCTACAACCTATCGCGCTTCCAGTCACAGGCCAGTGCCCCCGCGCCACTACTGGCCCTATAAAAATATTTATGAAATATCTTATTAATTACCTACATATATTCTTACGATTGATCCAGAGAACCTATTACCTCCCATACCACCAAAACGTTTATCCCATAATTCTTTCTTGCAACATCTATTGTCCTTTGAATGGTAAATCGTTGTTTAGATACGTATGTGCCATGCATTAAATCATAATATAGCAGCCCTGCGCAAATTACAGGCTATACAACACGCATATGGTTAAACTGCTCCGAGACAACCCTTAATAGCAGGACAGGATTCATGCCTAGATCCCGCTGGAGGCAAACTATAGTTAGGTTTTCTATTTTATTTATAACTTCACAAACATCGGGTAAAAGCGTAAAATTATTTTTTAATACCTGTATATATAGGTAACTTAACTAAAACTTAATTAAATCGTAACTAAAACGCTTATATTATTGCTGGTTTAGTATTTATTAGTTTAATATGCCGATACTTTTCACCCGGGAATTACATTCACTGAGGACAATCTATTCTCCGCTCTGGTATGGAGACCCGCCTCCCAACAGCTGATGATGACTCAGAATTCGGCACAAAGTAGCGAGCGGAGTGTCTTAGCACTAGGCTCTCTCTGTCTGCTCTGGCATATGCGGGATAAAGCGTGAAACTAAACACAATACACTCACAACTGTAAACTTTGTAATTTATTTTCTAGTAAACAGCAAAGCTCATTAAATTTTAAAAACTGAATGGAAACAGCAATTATACAATAGACGCAACATTTTTAAATACCTATTACATAGTAAGCCATTTTGTTTGTAAAGGCAAACTAAAATCCTTTTTTAATTTCTTTCTAACTCCCAAAGGCTATGAAGCAAAATAAAGCGATTAACATGTCTTACATGGCTCATACAAAACATTTCTCGAACATAAAATCAACGGCACGCATTGTAAGTTAAGTTTTAGCATATTATATATATTATGACACTAGCTCAAGTTGAAAATTTGTAATAATTTGTATTTGTAATTGAGAGGGGACGACGCGACGAGGTGTTGGACATAAAACTTTACGGCTTTTGTCAATCTCTGGATTTTACGATATGGAGTAATATACGCTTCCCACAAACGCCAATGTCTGAAATTGATATATAGCGATGTCTGACACCATATACATTGAATTATTATTTATTCGCCATTTGCAATACATGTATCTCTCGGCTTAAGCCCTAAACCTTAAGAGCGAGGTGAGAAATTGTAACTTGTAATGACAGCTATAAACATGTTAAGAACTTGTTTAACATACAGATGTTTTAAATATTTTTGTCGTCTCTTATTTTTAATGGCTCAATTCGCATGTGAGCGCACATTTATTGTTATTTATTATGTTTTATGTTATTGGATAGTTTTTTTTAACGTATCCCGTATATAGAAGAGTAGGGAGTCTAGTGTTAAGACACTCCGCTTGTTATTTTCCGCCCAATGCTAGAGGCATTGTGTATTGCGTGGCGGAACTCAACACCGCGCTTCGCACTAGAATGTAGGAATGAAAATTATGTGTTTATTTTGTGTATACAGAATGGTGTATGATGATGAATGATAAATAGAGTACCATATTCTTTACATCTTTTGGATATGGATCCATAAAAAAAAATATTTTTGATAATAAATTAGTACAAAAAATATTTCTGTTTGTTTTTAAGATAATTTTAAATATAAAATGAGTGAAAAGATTAAAAGTTTAAATTGAAATTAAATTCCTTTGTTCTTTACTTAATTTGCGTTTGAGCAAAGATCAAGCGCATTCCACCCCACGTATTGGAGTTATGATAAGCTAAACTTGCTGAAGTCAACTGCATTATTCAAAGAAAGGTTCCCTTTTGGTAAACCCTCGGGATACGCTCCTGGGGCGTCTAACAAACCGTGATGAGTCAGAAAAGGGGATGTAAGACGCGAGAAGAAAACAGAGATGACCAATTTTAAAGCAGCCGAAGTTGATATAAAATTCTGTAGGAAACATCCAATGGTATCTACCTGTAGTAAAATCATGTATAAAATGTGAATAATATGAAATAGTTGTTATCTCACTAAAAATAATATTTTTCTTTTTATATTTATTAACAGCAAGAAAACAATAAATAATTATATTTTCAAAAGACTTTTATGTCTTCTATGAGGCCAGTCGTGGCGTAGGGGCGAAGAGTCTTAACACTAGACTCCCTCTACGGTCTTTGAAGTTGTATGTCAAATACCATGTTTCGTATTCATTTACTATTCATCATCATCATCACCAAATGAATCATAAACAATCATTTCCCCACACAAAAAATAAAAATTACCATTTAAACACACCATACTCTATCGAATTGAATATAAATTACTAAAATTTTGTCCATCCAGCACAGCTACCGACAATTTGAGTAAATAAAGTGAGGTAATTATAGTAAATGAGGCAAATCGGCACTATAAGTGGCCGCACTCCCAACGCACTTTACTTAACCTGTATATTCAAATAGTCACTTACGGCACTCTAATGCACTTTTTCGTCAAAGTAACTGGTAATAGCCATTATTAGCTGTTTCGATCCCACCAACTTTTAGTGCTGGGAATGTCGATAGAGATATAAATTGCTTAAATTACTCCATTGTCTTTTCAATGGAAACTTCTGTGATTTAGTTCGTGAATAGTAGCTATCGTTAGTTTATTTGAACTATGGATTAGTACTATTGAAATTTATTTTTAGTATTGAACTGTCTTTTGTACAAATAAAATTAGCTTCACGCTGTATCCAGCACACAGCAGGGTAGGCAGAGGGAATTTAGTGTTAAGACACTCCGTTCCCCATTTTCCACAGAATTCTGGAGGCGGTGCGGGTTGAGTGACGGAACTTATCGCAGAGCTTTGACTCGACACCAGATTTATATGAAAATATAAATTTAATAAATATTTCATTTCCGCGAGTGACGATCGGGCCAAGAACCAGCGCTACGGTTAGCTTTTTTATCCAAATTTTTAGATTTTTTATACAAGTGCAATTATATTAAATATATATTTTAAAACTAAATAATAAGTAAAAGTAACACTAATACATTCCTTCACTATGCCTAACATTGTTTACAACATAAACACAATCTCCATGATTTCAATATTTAAACAAACATATCGTCCAAGACGTACGCAGCCATTGCTCGAAGAAACATGAATAATGATTTCTTTAACCAGATACATTCGATAACCCCAATGAAGATTTGAACAAACAAACATTACATTCTCACAGAATTAAGTGCAAAGTAAAATATTATGACTACAGTGACAACGTTTACATTCAATGCAAGCATTGACTTCTTAGAATCAAAACTTAAAGTCAAAGTCAAATAAGTGAGTAGAATGTAAATAAAATAACAAACGTATCGAATATACTCTACGTACTCTTGTTAGTTGGGTGTTTTATAAACTATTTCTTTCTTTTCACGTCGCTACTTCGGTATATCGTATTTACGATAGAACGTATCGAATTTTATATTGAACTTAAACTTATAGTTGAAGCGACGCCCACGCTCGTGGTTCATTCGTGTTGGAGATCTCCAAGGTAACTTTGTAGCGTAAGGTACCAATGGCTTTTAGTTGCAATTAGTTTGCTAGTTTATTTTAGTATGTTTTTGTATAGAAACTAGCAGTAATAGTTTTCTTTGTTATACGATTTAAAATGTTATAAGTAATGTAATTGTAAATATTATCAAGATAATATTAAATAATATTTTTCATGAAATAAATCCTATAATAAGTTATTCTTTTTTTTATCACGCTGTATCCCGCATATAGACAGAGGAATCCTAGAGTTAAGATATTCCGTTCCCCATTTTCTGCCTAATTTTTCGAGGCATTGTGTGTTGATTGGCAAAACTTCAGCGTTGAGTTTTTGGTCTTGGTGCCAAAGTGAGGAAATGGAAATATTAATAAATAGTGATACACTTCCCTGATTGGAGATCGAACTCACAGCCGTCGCGTTACAGTCCTACCCTAGTTCTCTTGCACCACGACAGCCGATAGACATATTACGGACTATTTTACTTGTCACATTAAATACTTTCAAAGCAACCTGTCACTTAAATATTTTTTTGTATTGGCAACCACATTATTGTATTATAACAAAATGAACGTCTCCTTTTATCCAATATATAAATATATTTTCGTTACGATATCAACGCTGCCGAAGCAAATAAAAGTCATTCATAAGTATTTTTCCGTGCCATTGAGCGTCCCTTGTAATAATATTCAGATATATAATTGATAGATCATTTTGGTTTATATCTAGTAAAGGTTGTTATTTCTTATTATAGATTGTTTAATGTATGAACGTATGAAATATATTAGTAGATATAGATAAAATATTTTTGTTATATTATTTTTATTCACGATCAGCAGCAGGATTCGGCAGGAAGAGGTAGTCTAGTGTAAAAACACTCCGTTTCCTATTTGCTTCTAAATTTTTGGAACTTTGTGTGTTCAGTCCTGGAAATCAACCTCACTTTTGGTCTTGTTATCAGTTTTAATTCCCCCGACGAAGATTCGAACCCGAGACAGTTGTATTTATAATCTACCCGCAGAGGCTAAGCCGCTATGTGACAGCGACCTCGACGTTCTTTTGTAATGTGAGCTATACTTTTTGTGTAGTATTTAGAACGGTGCTAGTTCTTGTCTACTCTCATATTACTCAAAGCATTTTCGAAAAAATGCATAATATGATTCATTTAAGAGGTAAAGATAGCTAGCAGTACAAGCTTATGTGGTTTAAGCAAATACTAATTAGGTACTATATATATATATATATATTTTTAAGAATTTAATGTATTTTCTACTTAAATTTTTATCTAAAAAAATAAAGCAAGTAGTTCAAAGTGCGGCGTTAAGTTTCGCTACACAAAAAGCAACTGAATTAGAAGGGTGACTTATAAAAATTGCATACAATAAAAGCAAATTAGTATATCGCAACCGTTATATTTTGACCGCAACCCGCCCTTGGGAAAAAATTACGGTATCTATCAATCAAAAAGGAGAGTTGTCACTGGAACACGCATTTATTTTGTCACGCTCAGGCTTCAATGAGTCATTGCGTCACTCTGCCAGTATATAAGGGTGAAGACTAACGTAATAATTGTATAAGTTAATATTTAATAAATTAATTTAAGGGACTATAATAATAAAAATATTCTTTGTGTACATATATGTATCAATAAGATATATAGATGAGTGTTTTACTGCTTCATAAAAATCATAATTTTTAAAGTGTATTTGCTATTTTTATAAAAAGCTTATATTTAATTATAACATATCATAAAACGAATATAAACTAAAGTTATTCTTTTAAAATCTTTTTACAACCAATTCTTCAATAAAAAGCCTCGGTTCCATTTATCCTAGCTACAGTCAACTTCATCTATTTTTAATACCCGTCGCAATCGAAGTATGTAGAATGCCTAATAAAACCCCCGTTCAATTCAGCAGGCGAGACATGTCACGGCGCTGTCACGCTGTTAACGGGCGAAGGCGTCACGCAAAATTTGAATACAATTTATCGGCGCTTTGTCCTTTCGAAATGCTAATTGTAGCTTTTTTATGTCATCTATGTTGACACGTGCACGTGACAATGGGAAAATATAATCGTAATTGTTATTTTAAAGATTTTTTTATATAACAGTGTCCTCACGCTACGTTGTTTTAAAATAAGTATTGGGTGATGAGCCGACGATATAAAGAGGTAGGCGGAAAGTGGATGGGTCCGAAGAGCTGAGGATCGAGTGTGGTGGCGAGAATTGGGGAAGGCCTATATCCAGCAGCGGACAAAAGATGGCTGTTGATGATGATGATGATTGGGTGATGGAGCAATCATCAATATGATCAAAATGTGATAGTATTATGAGAAAGTGACCTTTAATGTAGTTTTATACTTTTATTATTACTTAGGTTCTCGGTGTACCCCGCAAATAACGGGGTTGGCCCGCGCATATAACTTGGATGGTGATGGAACCCACAACCGGCGCCTTTGGTGGTTGGCATGGTGTACGTTTAAGGATTATACCTTCAAAATGACATATATATATTTTTAAAAATCGCTTATTTTTTATTTTTGACTTTTAGGCTGACCCCTCTTTATCTAGCGCGACTAGAAATATTAATACTCAAGCCTTTCCCTGAGTGATATTTGGACATTTTGTGCAGACATTTTAACTGTTACATATAATATAGAAGAGCTTATAAAATAAAATGATTTCAATAATAATACTTATAATATTATACACATAATAATTATATTCCTTGTATAGACAGAATTGTCATATTTGTTTCACTATCAAATTTTAAATTACTGATGTGTTTATTCGAATAATTTGAATCAATTAATCAGTATCTAATGAGAATGAAAACTGAATTCAAACGAGCCTTCAATTGGTTAACGAATCTAAACAATAGATAAAATACGAAATGAACGATACTGTCAATAAAGCGAATATATTAAAATTAGCTGATTTAATATTTTAGTGTGTATGAAATTATTAAGGATTTATTATATAATGTTTTCGTGAATTGGATAGATAAGTTACGGCGTTAGTTTACGTGCGTCGTACTATATATGCTTAAATATTGAATGGATAAAAATGAATAACTTTAAAAGTGGAATTCATATCCCCATTTTATCTTGGCAAAGAGTAGACATTTCTTCTCTTTGTGAATGAATTCTCTCCTCTGAGTGAGGAGTCAAATTCAGTATTATTACGTTAACAGTCAGGTGCTTTTATAAATTCTAATGCTGATCCTAACAATCAACATTATTAACTACAATGCTCCTAACAAAATCCTTTTGTTTGCCACTCAATAATTACAATATTGAATTCAAACGTTTAGTTTATTTAAATATTATGCATAGACCAATCTGTTAGTTGTATTTAATTGCTATAACAGAACCAATCGGGCGAACAAATACATTTATAATAGATTTTGTATTTAGCACCGTCAATATTAGAGATCAGTTTATTAGCTGTAAAGCATCGACGACCACACGCAGTTGGAATTAACAATATACGCGGTCTTTACTTTATTGAATTGAAATAGGTATAGGGACTTACTTATAAGGTTTATCTTTTCTGGCTTCAGTGATAATACAAAGACTATAAATTGGGAAATTTCGCAAAATAAATACATATAATTTTCCAGTTTCAGCAGCCTGCTGGAATGTATCCAGTTGTAAGCGATTACATGTTCGATTATTATTTAGGGGTAATGTAGCAGTGAGGTATTGTGCGGCGTTGGGTTTCGCCACCCAGCAAATTAAGTTAAAAAATGGATATATGACTGTAAATATATTTTTTATTAACATTGAGGCTTAATATTCTGTGCTAATAATGCCTAACTTCAAAATTAGATTTTTAATCTATCCTAATTACTATATTTGAAAGTCACACTCCACTTTGAAAATATCTTTAAATAAAAAATTCTTAAACTACCACATTAGTGTAATAACACTAAATTATAATATGTATTTCTTAAATAAATTCTTTTGATATGGCTGTAACTTATGAATTTTAGATGACACTGATGCAGTCCAGGAAAACCTTTTTCCTGTTATACTATATAATGACTGGGCGCTAATATTATGAGTTTATGATGTGCTTACAGAATGTTCAAAAGGAAGACGAATAAACCTAAATGATATAATACCAGCCCTTTCTATGTTTTTGATTTTGTATTATAAATTTTCGCAATTGCTCTGATTAAAAGAAAAAATACAGCTTTGAGTATTGTCTCTCACCAAGAAATGCCTCGGTTACCTCTGTTTACCCTGCTATACAGAGTAAAGCTCAATAAAAATTACATATAACATTTTTTTTAATAGTAAGTACATAAAAAATGCTTAGGTTCATATAAAGCATTTATTTACTTAAGAGACATCTACAATAGAGACAAACAAAAGTGGTAATTAAAACGCAGCGAACTCTCCACTATAGATACAATTATTTTATTATTATACAAAATACGACTGCTTAGTTATCATTTGTGGGCACCATTTAAATATAAACCTATATCATATATCTACTGTTCTAACGATTTCAAATAAACGAGCTGACCTTATAAGATAAGATATACTCGTACAAAGTCAGAATGTAGTTAATAATAATTTAAAGTATTATTAATCAAAACGAATATACTTCCATGTAGTAAACTAGCTAAATATCTATTAAAAATACACGCAAAACAGATTGGATGCGTTTTCTAGTAGTCAAATTTATTGACAAGCTCGTTAGCGGTCGATAAATTGCTACAAATATATGAACATTGGATCGATTTCTAATTTAAACAGGAATTTTTATATTAAATATATGCCTTGAGGTTACTGATAGGTACAAATATAAAAATTCAGAGAAGATTCTTCATTTTACTTATCTCAAGATTAATTATTTTTCTCGTAAGGCCATCTTTTTGGTACGAAAATATAGTCTAGCATGAAGAGAGTGAAAGAATATAAGGAATATGAAAAAATAGAATCTTTTGCTCATATATTATTTAGAGAAATATTTCCAGACAAACTATGGCATTTGGTGCCATCATCGACCATAATATATTTAAAAGAACTATGATAAAGAAGTGCTGTTGGATCGATTTTTTTTACAAAACAAATTTAATTAATTTAATATTAGCAAATAACATTAGTTTACAATATAATGCTTATTTCTATAGTATTAAAATATATTTATATTAAAATATATAACAATTATTTCAGGTAATGCTCCCTAAAACAGCCCGATCCGACTTCCCGTGCTACCATTACATCGGATTATGACGTAAATATTTATTAAGGCAATAAATAGAGCTCTCCAGCTTCACTATTATCCCTAACTTTATTTCTAGTCCAATGAAGCCCGGTAAAGTTTATTATATTATATATACATAGATACTTATACTATAAGCTATAATTTGTTTGTGTTTTCTATTATTAGTTTGTATCCCACACATATCAGGGCAGGCAAAGAGGGAAACTGGGAACCTGGTGTTGAGATACTTCCTTCCCCATTAAGACAGTTCTGCCAATTTCTGCCTAATTCTTGATGCATTGTTTGCTAGAATTCATTGCCACAAAGCGAGAAAATAAAAATATTAAATATTTCATTCCCCCAAGGGGAAATCGACCCCACAACTTTTCCCATTATAATCAATATTTAAATAATATTAGAATTATAATAATACAAAGATTTAATTTATTTAGGAGCAATTTTGTGTGCCTTTAGCAAAATTTGTGTAGTTCATGACTTTTTCGTATTCAATTTGTAAGTTTATGAGACCTCCCAGCTGTTCGCTTATTTAGTTCAGCGTATTGGGAGAGCAATATTTTGCTTTGATTGAACAATATCTTTTGTACTTTACAAGGTGGGTATTTGTATATTATTTTTATGCCACATTCATAACACATTTTTATGTGGGTATTTGGATCGTAAGAAATTTGTATGGAGATTATTACTTACCTATATTGCTAGTACTAATAAATTACTAGAGACTCACACTCGACTTCGCTCGCTTAAAATTATTTTCATAATACTTTTTTTAATACGAACATATCTGATGTCCTTTCTAATATGTCTAAAAATATGTGTATAAAGTTTCATGATATTCGGTTAAGTAGTTTGGGCGTGAAAGCGTAACAAACAAACCTACACACTTTTATAATTTATATTGTATAGTAGTAATGTATGTAGTCACCAACAACAATTAATAGTTTTACTTTGTAAAATGTTAAAATTACGAACATCTACTTTAACTAGTACTTAGTTGCTTTCTCTTGTCGTATTTCTTTTTCCAGTTCTCCTTAATTAATTGTAGAGACTTCATTTTCAGTAAATAGTGCAAGTAATTAAGCTGTTACAATGCTTTTATTAAAAAGAAAATTAGGGTCTGATTTCTATAGTCACTTACAGCTCTCCGTTATCCCCTGAGTTTTTTACTTTTGTAAGAAAAAACATTCTACTTTTACCTTGTCATTAGAAAAAGTTTTGGCACTGAAGTATTTCTTTTCGTATTCTACCAATACAAAATCTACTCTAAATAAAAATGAATAAAAATATTCGTCTCCTTCATCATCTTCAAATTGTATCCTGTACATAGCAGGTTAGGCAGATCGAACCCCGTCTCCACATTTTACCGATTTCTAGAGGAATTTAATGCAGTTGAGTGGCGGAACTCGACGCCGCACCTCACCTCTTTACCAGAGCGGGGAAACGAAAATTTTAAGTACCACGACTAGCCTCACCATATTCGTCAACATTCCAAAGCAATTATAAGCCAAGAACATTTATATACATAATAATATGGAACTAAAAGGATTAACTGTTTCCAGATCATATCATTCAACAAATAATCATTAATACAGCTTTCCGTAATAAACCTGGCTCTAAGATTAATTGTAAACACTAATAGAATATTCTGTCACGCAACCTGCAAGTTATTATAGAATTGAAGCGGCGTGATAAATTAGGCTTATCCGTCACGATTGGTCACGGAAGTCAGGGTACTTGGGACAGGCTTGGGATGTATTCATGGAGGATTTGGGTGATTTTGACTTGGAAGTTATATAGCTGTCGATATTTTGAATGCTAATGCTGGTATAGTCATTTTGTTTGGAGATATGTTGCTTGATAATTAGAACTCTTAATTTGTATTTAAATTATTGATTGTAGGATATGGTAATACTGAAACTGTAATAGTTGAGGCTATAGCGCGCAGCGGTTTAAACGTATGTAATTGTGAACGTGGCAGTTATGGGTTTCATTCCCAATGTACAAAGGTGCAAAGGCAAAGTTCAGTCCACCTTTTAAACTAGGTTCACTCTGCCCACCCTACTACATATCTGGGATACAGCGTGTAGCTGAAGAAGAAAAGAAACAGTAATAAAAACACTAAGCACCTAACCATTTTCTAAAATATTTTTCATCACATACACATTGAAAACAATTGAGTTAATTCAAAATTGTATTGAATTTCTAACAAATTCATGTGATAACTACTTCTACCACATTAAAATATCAAAAATAATATGAATTGTATTTTAAACCAATACGAATCATTGCTCTTTTACGGTTTTTGAGCTATGTAAATAAATTATATGCAAAAATAATATTATTATCTCTAAATAAAAGGAGTCAATCGTTAAACTTTTCAAAACAAGTACCTAATTAATATTAATAATTCAAACAATCCACATTGTATTTTAAAAACCGTCAGTGTGTACTAGACTCTATACTTAGAAGTAAATAGTACAATTTTGAAGGGTTATAGAACTTATATAGCGGTAATGAGTCATTATAAGTCCATTGTTACGTTGCAGGAAGTACGCCCAGATATGTTTGCCCCGTAGTACTCGATGTGGAAATTAGTTATGGTGAAATACATTTTTTTGCATAATAAAAATGGTAATTTAACAGAAAAACTAAGGTAAAATATGTTGTTTTTCTCTTTTTTGTATTTAGAGGCAATATTGAGGGTTAAAATATATTCATGTATAGTATTTGAACAGTCAATCTCCTTTTTAAAACACTCTTTTCACTCTTTGTAAAATTTTCAAAACTATTTTATTTTAAATGCTCATTACTTTTAATGTAATTTAAATAGGTACAAAGTTACAAAATACAAAAAAACATCATATTATATATATTGCGATACGAAAACCTCTTAAAAAAATCTCAGTTCCATAATTTATTTACTTACATACTAGCAATCTTACATTTTTGCTTAAACTATAATAATATTTAGTTAATTAAAATCAATTTCCCAGTCAAGTAATCATCTCAGTTCGACCTCTATAAGTAGGTTTGTTTGCGAATATCTCGACAACCACAAATCGATATTGAGATGCGGTTTCCACAAATAGACGCGGCTACATTCCATGGAAGTAGGTAAGTTGACATAATAGCTCATCTTTCTTTCTGTTTGAATACAAGTGTTTTCAATACAGTTTTCATTTATTAGTATTTCACGTTTTTATCCCGCAAATAGCAGGATAGGCAGAATATACTTTGTTCTCAATTTTCAAATCAATTTTTAAGAGTCTAATGAAATAGCGGAACTTGTCTTCTCACCAGAACGAGCAAATGAAGATAATTTATTCCCCAAAATGGGGTGTAAACCCACCAAGTTTACAGCCAGCCTCTGTGCCGCTGCACTACGATGGCGTACAAATGAAAATAAAAATATAAAGTATTTTTCTCATTTTTAACTAACTTGGTATTTGGGTTAATTAAAATGAAAATAATTTCCGTGAAAATATTTTGTATTTTTTTGGGATTTTTTTAACAATAGACATTATATATTCGTACGTAAATAAATAATAAAAAATGTAGTATTAAATATATTAAAAATACGGACAAATATAAGAACGAAACTACCAATCTCTCCCCATAAAACTATTAAAAAAATAAATTTTATTAGGTGTCGACGTCGTTAAGATGGCGATTTATATGAACCATCTGAAGCGATGACAGGATTTATTTAAGAAGAAGAAGTTACAAATTCATTGGGTACGGAAGAACGCTAGCTATAAAAATTAGAAAGAAGTAATAAAAAACAGTCCTATGATTGAAATACGAGTTGCTTATGTATAAAAATATTAAGTACTAGTTAGTCGGTGTTGAGTGGCGGAATTTAACGCCGCGTCTCGTAACCAGAGCGAAGAAGAGCGCCACGCCTTACTTCAATTCTCTCTATATATTTTTTATAGTACTTTTCGCTATCATTTCTATTCTTATATAAAAAAATAAGTAAAACAAAAATAATTAGACTTTTAATATCCCAGTGTCCTTTGGCTATAATAAAAAACCTTACAGAAAGAGTTACCAGTACATATGAAATACATAAACGGTGTACGCTATCATCCAAAAATTTGTGTGACGTCGCGCATATGAAGCAGTAATGGTTTCCCGTTTCCTTAAATCTGCACAATGGTGTCTCGTGACGAAAATATGAACAGGCGAAGCCCCAAAAAAATAACGACATTTATGAATAAGACTGCGGTAGGTACTGAAATTAAAAATTTGTGATGAGTGTGTGTTGGTATGTACGTTTAGCTGATTCATTATGGTTTGTAATTAAAAATGTAAAAACTTATGCGGATTATTTTGGTAAAAGAAATATTTTGTGCTATCATAATGATATTTAAAATATTACAAATGTATTATGTCTGATTGTAAACACGACCTGCTCTGCTTACCAAGGTATATGCGGAATACGGTATGGAACGAAAAAAAAAACAATTCTAAAAGATCCGATTGTGCATTCCATTCCCACGATGCAAATGAATTATTATTTATTAATATTTTCATTTTTTCGCTCTGGTAAAGGCGTTGAGTTCCGTCACTCAACACGCACTGCTAACAATTCGTCGATAGAAGGAAGTGGGGAACGAAATGTTTTAGCACTAAGTTAATTCTGCCCAGTATGTTAAATGCGGGATACAACGTGAAGCTGGAAAAAAAGACGCTAAAAACAATTCTCAACTTTTAACACAAATTACAAAAAATTTCAAACATATATTAAAGATACCATAAATTAGGACACTATTAGCGAGTCAGTCGATACGAAATTCAAATGACGTGAAGGTTCAAAACGAATGTGCGACATCCGTCCCCCGTCGCGCGTATTAGTTACTCGCAGGGGGTCAGCGTGGAAGCACGTTCCTGACATTCTTTCTGAAATAGCACCACGTGTTCCTTAGGATCGACGATTAATCTCTTCACACTTGGAGCTTAACAAAAATTGCTTCGGAAAAAATATATATTTTTCTTTCTTTACGATATCTTTACTGGATTTCGTTTTTTTTTGTTGAAGTTTAGTAATGTCTTTATTTGAAATGAGTGTCTTAATAACTTTCAATGAAAGATTATATATAGATATTGAGATATTGAAAATAGCTGCTAGAAAAGAATTGTATCATCGATATTAGTTGCCATTTCCTCTTACAGAAGAAAATTACTTTCATGACCTTACTCTAGCGAGTATAGTCTCTAATATTATCATTCCTTAGAAACACTGTTTTAGCTCATAATAATATTAACAAAATAGTTTTGTATAAGAATATTTTATCAATTATATAATTGTTATAGAATATCCCTATTATTAGATATTTTATTAGAAACGATCTCATTTAATTTGTTTAAATTGTTAATCTTGTAAAAATGCCTCTTGATTCATATAGCATCAAATAAATTATTCCTCCGTTTTCATGTGAAATATGTATGTATGCACAGACCGATTAGGATTTCAAAAAATCACACACATATATTACCATATTAAAATAAAAGAAAGAAAATAAAATAAATATTTTTGTGAATTGAATCCCTTCGTTTTATTATTTATGGAAATTTCTAAGAGAAAGACAAATAGAATATAAAAAGTAAACCTAAAATTGCTCTTATCTACTTAAATAGCACTTCTCATTTCTATTATCATAATCAAATTTATTTCTAGATGTTTTAATAAATCTAGCAAAAAAGGCTTCTGGAAACTTACAACCGTCTAAGAACGGCAGGAGTCAGAAATTTAAATTACTCTATTTGGCAAGTCATTTGACTGATTATACGTGTTTAACTTAGTTGCTTTAAGCTTACCTTAAGCTAAAAAAAAGCGGAACGTGACTACACAAGCACGAGTAACTAATTTGAACGGCAGAATTGCAGAAACTTATTTGTGTGACTACATTTGAAACGGTGTACATTTAAAATGAAATATAGCTTCTCAGTATAAAACAACAAAGTAAGTATCAACCTAGCCTAGCAATTTACTTTCTAAGAACAAAAATTGCCCATCATAGAGGCAACCACATAATTTTTATATAAAAACCTGGAAATAGTGCGCCGACAGGATATTAAACAAGTTCGAGATAAAAAAAGAAAGAAAAATCCGTATCATCGCAAATAATGAAGGCCCAAGAAGCGTAATCAAAACGAGCTCACCGGTCGCCGCTCTGTTATTATATCTATCTAATAACAAAAAAAAGAAACAAAAGCAACAAAAAATTGTCTATAAATTTTGGGGGACAGAAAATGACAAAGGCGTTGCGTTTTCAGGTAGCGTTTTATGGGAATATGGCACTAAGCGAACAAGGCAGCCCGATTGCTACCATAAAGATAACAATAATTAGCCGTAATGGCTGGAGCTGGTGGGTTTTTTCGAGTGGTGGGCGGCACATAGAGCTGATGAGGAGATAGCGCGTCCATCAAATCATATGATAATCGGACAAAGTTAATTCCATTACCAATATAAAATGCGCGCATTAAATTATACCTGTCGGATGACTCGACGGATTATGATATGAATTATTTATAGTAAAAAATAAAAAGCGTCTTATTATTGTTTTTGGATATCAAACGTCAAGCTCGTAGTGTCGCTGTTAGTGATCGAAGGCGATTGTGTGGGGGATTACGAAATGGGGATAGATAATTTGAATTAATTTTATTAAATTTTTTTTTACTTTGCATTTGTATTTGCTATATATAAAAAAGGACTTGTCCTTACTGACTGAGGTAATACGCACGCACAGCCGTCAATTTGGACAGATGTTTACTTTCCTAATCTGGACATCCACTAAGAAGGGATTTTGAAAAATTTTAACCGTAAAGGGGGGAAATGGGGGTCGAAAGTTTGTATGGAAAAAAATTTAAATCGGCACCGATTATTATAAAATTTTTAATTTAGACTCTTAAAATTATTTTATTGAAAACATGTTTCATAGTTTTCTAAAATTCACCCCCTAAGGTTTAAGGGGATAAGATAATGATTCCTAATTCAGTGATTATAATTCAACTTAATTTATAAAAACATGGAATTTTTCACTGTTAAAATGAACGTTCATTAACGTAAAATAAAAAATAAATTAACCGTAAAATTAACGTTCATAAACCGACTTTACCGACATTTTGTTTAACTTAACGCTGTATCCCGCAAAAAGCAGGGTTGACAGAGGTCCCGTAGTATCAAGACAAACTTTCCAGTAATATATAGCTTATAATATTGCAATATATTTTCACAAAAGAGATATAATGGAACTGTGAATGTCTCTTATAACTAAAATTCCAATTTATTTCGTTTTCAGAACACGTTTCGACAAAATTGCTATAGCAACTCCATCTATCATAATCATACTCTATCGTAGATGCTGCAGGTAGGTGTCGTAAATTTTCTTTTATTAAATTGTTTTTATATACTTTTATATAGATTTGTATGATAAAATTACTAACATTCTAATGTACATGGACAATATGTAAGCCAAAAGTGAAGCTTATTATCAAAGGACTATAAAATTTTAGCAAACTAATAATAGTATTATAATTTATCAGCGTTGTATCCAGTAGAGCAAGGTAGAGACTATTATGTATTGATTGGAGGAATCTCAAAATAACTTGAATACAATCAGAATTGAACCCCCACCTATTGCGCCCCAAGTATAATATAATATGATACCTATTATTTATTATTATTATATTAATCATATATATTATATACATGAAATTTCACTTGTAATTTTAGATATTTAGTACATTATGCTTCGTAATCTAGACGCCTACAGCGTGTGCAGGAGAAAGTTGTCTTGTGAACCTCTGTCACGTATGATCCATGTGGATTCCCGTAAAGCATCCTGACAAAAGTATTAAATAGATAACGATATGGTACAAGCTGGGCTGTAAGACCGACGGTTGTGGGTTCAATTTCCACTCGGGGGAATTAATTAATGATTATTTATTAATATTTTCATTTCTTCGCTCTAGTACCAAGGTGGCGTAAATCAACGCCTCCCATGGTCCGGTCGGTGATCGAACCCGTTACACTGACCTGTATATCCTAATTTTAAAACGAAGCTTCTGGATGCGACTTCCACCTTGAGGGGTGATTTTATGAGTCTTCTATTTCTCTGCTTCCGCTTTTTTTCCGAAAAAAGTAAAGTTAAAAAAAATGTTTTGTCATTTGAGTGCCACCATTCAACACACAATGCCTCCAGAAATCGGTGAAAAGTGAGGAACGGAATGTCTTAACACTATCCTGCCTACCCTGTTCAATGCGGGATACAGCGTGAAGCTGAAGATAAACGTATACATACATTTACCTCACGCTTGGAATAAGTTTTCTATTATAAAACCTTGAGACCGCCAGTATCATAGCTAATGTTACCACATACCGCGTCCATACGTCAATTTTAATTACGATATTAAAACGATCACTCTGGCATAAAAATGCTTCATTACCTCCTCGAAAGTTTATTGACATATCATCGTGAGTCAGCCACGGGCACGGACCATTTTAGAAGGTAATAGAGTTGATTATTTTCTTCAAAGTCATCAACAAAAGTCATCAATCAGTTTCGTTATAACATTCAATATTATTACAATTATATTTGTCTAAACTTGTAAACTTTAAATAGAGTTTGAAATTAATAGTATGATAAAAATAAAATAAAGAAAATGAAAAAAGATGGCCGGCTGGTTGGATGGAAGTCCTTAAATAGTCGATTGACAAAACATTTTTTTTAGCTTTCCTCTTTTTCTGACAGAGAAAGGACAGATTTAAGACATTGTATTTTAAGTGGCAGAACTCTTAGTTGCGTTTAATCTTGCCAAAGCGAAAATAAATATACTAAATATTTCATTTCCTAGAGTGGGAATTGAACCCATAACCTGTTGCATTTACAGTCAGACTGGTCTCAAATAAATGTATATGTATGAAAATAGTTAACCCTGAACTTTGAAAAAATACTGAAGCAGTCATTAATAGGTATTTCATAATTGCAGCATAACGATTTTACCTTTAGTTAAAAGCACTAGCTATGTGAAACAGTTTGAAGTAACTGCGACCTGCATAAGTTTCAATTTAAGCTCAGAGTTGAAACATGTCAAGGTTCAAATAATTACACGACATGTTTGAAAGACGAGCTTTTACGTCATTAAAATTATTTTTTGTAAGTTACATTTTACTATATATTTTTTTGTACCAGATACAGAATGGACTAAATAAAATATTTACTTGTTTAACAGCTGTTACAGAGCTATTCATTTCGTTTTCACTGCATTCTTTTTAGTTTTTTCTTCTGTTGAATGCTTCTAGAATTCAGCGAAACGTGAGGGCGGAGTGTCATAACACTAGACACCCTTTGCCCACCCTTCTACAAGCGGTATACAGCGTGAAGCTGATTTATTTAGATTTTTTTTTATTATAAACAACCATAAGGAATTCTATATTATTGTTCAACAAAAAACCAAAATTAATCCACAAAATTTATCTAAAAACTTAGAAAAAACAATTAAGTCAAAAGCAGTTCAAGGTTCCATTGCTAGAAATAAACATAACTTATTTAACTTACATTTTACTTCTACACTATTAACAAAACGAATAGTGATATAATTAATAAACTGTCGCAAGTCATCAGACCTAATTAAGGAGAACCAACAAAGTTCCGAGCGACAGGTGCGCCAGTAGATAGCGATAGACATATTGCCTGTAAGAAAAGATAGTCCAGCCATTGAATTAACTGCTATATTTGCTGTTTTGTTAGAATTGCTACTGTATGTAGATAATTAGTTTGGAGATAACAGAGATTTAATTAACATTAATATACATATAAGCAATAAGTGCTACTTAACTTATTATAATGTAATAATAACTTTTGTGATTTGTAAAGTGGAGAACGGAGTGTCTTAACACTAGGTTTCCTCTGCCATGATGAGTGCAGGATATAGAGTGAAGCTGATTTTGTATAAGACTAATAGGCATATATACTAATTTTGTAATTGTAAATAATATTTAATTTAAATATTTTAGCGGACAATATAAAAATAATAGACATTTTTGTTTTAATGAAATTACCAATAATAATATTATAATACAATAATCAGTATGATATCCTGCATTTAATAGTGGAATTTTATATGCATGTCTGGTTCACGTTCCTATGGGATACGAAGCTAAAATCTATTTGCGTAAAAACCGCTTTGAGGGTCGCTTAGTGGTTTTATAGCGTGATTTTTTTAGTGAAACTAATCAAATATTTATTATTATACCAATTTAAAAGTACATAGCGGTAACGGCTTGTTGAAATATTGAATTTATATGTTCGGAAATTAATATGAGGCATTGTATTTTATATAAAAAATATGTATTTTTTTGGAAAATGGCAGTCTGTTATACAGCTGTAATAATATGTACTATTTTTTGTGTAGTAATATGTACTATTTTTTTTTATATTAAAAAAACTTCACATTCAAATCCCAAGAGCTTTTTTCAGTTCCACGCTGCACCCCTCATAGCAAGGAAGGCAGAGGGAGCCTAGCAGTAGTTAAAACTCTCCACTTTTACTTTCTTTTGGATTCTGTAGGCATTGCGTGTTGAGTGGCGGTATTCATCGCCGAGATTTCTCTCGACACCAGAACGAAAAAATGAAGATATTAAACATTTAATTTCCTCGAGCAGCTATCGAACCTACAGCCTGTCGCGTCCACATTCTACGCCACAATTGGTCTCCCTCCAAAGAAAAGATCAAATGCAATATAACAAAACAAAAATTTAATTAATGTAATTTAAAATGAACACGCTTTTAATGCTTACAATACTACGAACAACCATTCGTGTTCCCAAGAAAAACGGTGAAAACCGATAAAAAAACGAAATAAACCTGTATTCAGAATGTAATTAGGGTAGGGTTGTTTTTTAAATGAACTTCGTGCAAAATTTCCGACAGCGGGCAGATTTTTAAGTTATGTCTCAATTTATGGCCAATTAACCTGGTGTTAAGTACTACAAAGGCGACGTTCAGATACGGACCGACGGACTACTGTTTTAGGAATGTTTGCTAATTTATTATGTACGAAAATGGAGGGATTTTTAATTTTTTTTTATTATTTATTATTTATGTCTTTCGAATAATGGTTCTTAGAAAAATTACAGTAAGTTCTGTGTAGTTGACGGGTAATATAGAGCGATTTATGTAGGTTCAATTCCTGTTCAGGGAAATATTTATATCTTAAACATTTAAGAAAATCATTCTGATTAATTATTTAGTTATTGAATATCCTTATAGCCTTATGAAATGTCTTCTGACGCACAATATCTCCAGAATACGCTAAAACAAAGAAAAGACTGCAGGCAGAAGACCTGCGAACCTCCCGTGATGAAGTAAGTTCATCAAA